>CM057813.1:110520073-110590073 GCA_030067965.1 Latrodectus elegans | reverse complement strand
GTTCATTTTCAATAAATGAAAACTTTCCCCTCTGCTTTTCTATCAATATATAGCCGAGCTGGCAGCCAAAAGGTTAGCACTCTTGTCTTCGATTCAAAAGTTGGTGGGTTCGAATCCCACCTTGGGCATGGATATTCGTAGTGGTTTGGAATTCACATTAAACTGAAGGTACCGGTATAATTAGCCCTCGTATGCAAAAAATGATCGTTGAACGACAAGCAAACAAAACTGTCAATAGAAAATTAAATGCATAATTACTATTTTTTAATCTTTAGAGGCAAGTCATTTTATATTTTAAATTTGTATACATAATAATCGCCCTAGAATAGTGATTTTGAAAACTATCCATTCCATAAAAATTCTTGCATTTAGACAAAATTTGTAGCGCAATACATATGCCTCTAAAAATAATTTGGAAGCGACCTTATTTTCTTTCAAGAGTATAAGCGAATTGCTGAAACATTTCTTCTTAAAGTTTATAACGACGCGTAATTTTTAAAAAAATTTCTATACAAAATAGAGACTTAAACTTGTTCCCATCATTTTGATAATTTTGAAAATTTGATTCTCTTGATACTATAAAATTATGCATTGCTCTATTTTAATTACTTTTACTATAAATTTCTTCCGTTGTAGATAATCCTTTTTAATGCAATCAATAAAATACATGACATTAACAGTTACATGCATTTATATGCTTATGATCAACATTTTAATTTTACAAAATATATCCCTGTCAGTGTAAAGAAAATTTTGAGCTAAGAAACTTTATGGTTATACAAGGTAAGTAAATTAAGGTACTATTTGTGCATAAGTCCTGTTAGTTGCCTCCTCGTGGCCAGGGAATGTTTCTGAGCGAAGTAGGGGAATTGCGTCATCCGTTTTTCGCACCTTGTAAGGTCACGCTACAAGGTGAGAAAAGACTAGGCGTGAAGAACACTCTATTTGTCCCTGATAACTCTAGCAGGTAAAGATGCTAAGTCAATCTTCTACCCTCGGATGCACCAGGCCTTGACTAAGAGACGCTGGCCAACTTACCTTTTACCCAGAGCCTTATGACTTCTCTAAATCCTCTTTCACCTTCCGTCAAGCATTATTTTCTTTCTTTCTTTTTTTGTTTCTTGATTTTGTGAGGATTGAGTTCTCGTGGATCTAATTTAATGGTACACCATATAAGATAGACAGCAATAACAAATTAAAATAATATTTAATTAACTAACTGGTTTAGACAGCTTATTTCACATATGCTAATATGCACATGCATAGCCTACAAATACACTTTTATGATTGAAATTTACGTATTACAATGTACTAACACATTTAGGAATACAATTAAGGTAATGAGGTTTTATATTTAAAATATTTCCTTTGGTATTTTGCAAGCAAAAGATATATCCTTAATATTTTCGTATTTTTTAATTTAAGGACGATTTAATAAAATTCATTGAATTATTTCATATTTTAAGACCAGAAATTTGTGAATTAGAAGATAAATTTAAATATAAGTGCGGAAAATTTGAATAGCCAATTGATTGGTAACAAATTTAAACGTATATTGCAGTATCTCTTTGTTGCACGAAAATTATTTAGGGCTGATATTTTAGCTCACATTTTAAATTAAATAAATAAGAGAACCATGGCAATACAATAATTACATATTAACAAAGCAATTCAATTATTTCAAATTTAGCATAATTTCTTTAACTTACTATTGTTTTGGAATATTTTTAATTAAAAATGCTTTGTATTTTATCCATATTTAATCTAATTTCTCTAAATATAAATTTATAAACAGTATTTACAGGAGACTATTTTGATCGAAGAACAAAAACACATAATGATTTAGTTTTCAGATAATTAAGTTTATTTATAATGTCAGAGTACTAAACTGTCTTAGCGTTTTCATCATTATTCAGCTGATAACAATATCCCGTTCTTAACAAGCTTTATGAGAACAGTTGTTTATTTTATGTAGATATCCTTTCATATTATTTCTAATTTTATAAATAAAATGATATTTAACATTAAAATGATTTTATAATAACAAATTTGACAATTTTCGAAAGAAGTTCACTTTTGCAATTAAAATTTTTGTAAGAACAGTTTTCAAGTGCGAAATAAAATATTTATGAGGTCAAAGTATCGTAATTTAAATGTGTTGTTGTTGCTTATCCTATCTTTTTAGCCCAGATGTAATCCATATCCATGAAACCGAGGACCAACAAAAATTTCAAAGCAAGAAATGGAATTCCAAACACACACACACCTGTAATGACCTGTAATGTCCTCTTTTTTAAGTCTAATCAGGAAAGTTGATGATCAGAGGTAAATCGCGAGGTGTTGGATTTCTGCATATGAAGAAGATCTTCTTTCTCTGTCAATTTTAATACATTTCAAGTGTCCACTTATGAGGCTTAATTTAAATGTAAGACCATACACATTTGAACCTCATTAATTCACACAAATAGAGGATCCAGGCTGCCGCAACTTATAAAAGTACTGATCAAAGAATAGCTGTAAATTAAAGTAAGGTACAAAAGTAAGTTCATAAACTAAAGGTAAGTTCATAAACTACTAACCACATGAAAATTGTATTTTGAATTCAGTAGAATTAATTATAAAACAACAAAACAAAACATTAAGTACAGTTTGTAGATAAATCATATTTACTTACAACCACAATATCAGATGAAATAACCATGACTGTTTGAACCTGATGGTTCAATCTTGTCTTCATTAACCGTCGTTGATTCGCTCACTGGTTGAAAGAAACTACTGTATTTTTTGTTGCCTTATTTCAATCGTCATTTCTTGAACAGTTAATTGACTAAAATGTCTCTAATAATCGTGATATTCATATATGAATTCATCTCTGTCGTCTTTTAAGCTTTTTATCCCAAAATTTATGTGGTCTTTTATCTCATTTAAATTTGTTTTTGTGTTGATTATTGACTTTATCGTTACAGGATTCTTTCCCATCTGAATTTATTGTCTTCATTCCTAACCAGTAGACAGGGAGAAAGAGATAAGTGGGTTATCTGACTGAAAAATGGGAGAGAAAGTTTATGATTTGATTAACAGCAACACTTAACTTTCAAGAAAAATATATTATTGCTATAACATGCCTTTTACTCTCTCTCTCTCTCTCACACACACACACACACACACACACACACACACACACACACACACACACACACACACACACACACACACACACACACACACACACACACACACACACACACACACACACACACACACACACACACACACACACACACACACACACACGTGTGTGTGTATGTGTTGCGTTTTTCAATGATTAATCATAAATATATACACACACACGTGTGTGTTTGTGTATGACATGAAAATTGTGTGTGTGTATGACATGAAAATGTAAGACATGAAAATTTACGTATTTATGTCTCAATAATTAGTATAACAGTTAAATTAAAATAAAATATATCAAAAAGGTCTATAAAATATATACGATAAAAAGATCAATATACAGATGGTTTAGAAGAATGATGCAATTTTTCAATGATTAATCATAAATATATAAAATAAGTTAAAAAAACTAAAATTTGAAATGATTTATATGAAGATGTTTTTATATTAGACAGTATTTTTTTGTGTAAAAATACACATTCTAACACTTCACACTATTTTCTTTTTTTCGATAACAATAACGCTTAAATGTTTGGTATAGGCTTGTAGTATCAAAATAAAATAATTTCGTATAGATATTTAAAAATGACTAGTTAGGCTTAAAATTTCGTTTAAAATATAAGGAATACTATGAAATTTGAAATTAATAAAAAAGAATATAATATTAAACATCCCTCAAAATTAAACAGTATAATATTAGACATTCCTCAAAATAAAACAATATAATATTGATAAATGAATATAAGAATACAATATATATAATAAAACATTAGAATATAATATTCCTCAAAATAAAACATGCTTATTATCGAATCCTTATTTGTAAAATAACAGGGTTAAATTTAAATGATTCCCATAATTGTTTGAGAAAAGATGGTATGAAAATATTAAGATAATTTTACATATTTTATTGCTTTACATATGCAAGCTATCATTTGAAGCTAAATCTTCTAAACAATAAAAATTTTCTGAAGACGTTTGAAGAAACATGCGGCATATTTCTAAAAATAGTCACTTTGTTTATTAGGAATTAAATAATGAATATATTGTACGGTAATAACATTAAAAATTTTGCAAGATTTTGTAAAACTGTACTCATATTTGATTAATCTTTGTAAATATAGCAAAATTACTACAAGGAAAATTGCTTAAAAATGTATAAGCTTTAAAAATTTTTTTTTATTGATGTTTACTTTATTACTCGCTGTATATGAACCTGAAATACAATTAAATGCGAATATATTAAATTTTGTTCAGTAACCTTTTGAATAAGCAAAATCCAATCTATGCATTTTGAATAGTAACAAATATGCAAATTAGATATCAAAAATAACAATCGCTAATGACTCTAAATTTTCCAATTTTGTAATATCAGCTTAAATTTTATTAAGAATTAAAATTCCTTTGAATCGCAGGGTGCGTTTAAATTTTTTATGGAGAGTTAATCACCATATACCTTCTCCTAAAGACATTTTGTTATCTTGAGATTAGCCTTTGAAAGATATTGATAAGTTTGAGTAAAATTTAAATGAAAATTATATGTTAAATTATTTGTTTGATTCAAAATATATTCTGGTATTCAATTTTTATTATTTGTTTTTTGAATTATTAATGTTGTCATGATGTGAGAACTAATTATTTTCTTTGTTATTAACTCAATATATCAATAACATTACTTATTAAAACAAGAGTCTCCAATAACATCAAAAAATACATTTTTTTTAAATGATATCCTTAATATTAGTTTAGGATATTTCGAACAAAATTCATCACACATTAAAATTTTAAATATATCGATTAGTGTAAAATAGGATAAAACATGATGATTATTTCAACTTTAAGTTTTCGGAACAAATTATTCCCAAAAATATTCCTTATAGCATTTAAAATGTTTTCATAGTTAATGATTTTATGAATGAACACCAATTATTTTATATATCTAATTTACAGGTTTTAAATTTATTAATAAAAGAGAGGAAATCTATATTTTAGAGTAATAAATAGATTAAAAACTATTCTTTACTGTCTGTTCACATAATGACAATACAAAACAGCTGTAAGACTGCAAATGATATTTTCTTTTGACTTGAATGTGTGTATGATAAAAAAATATATGGAATACTTTACAAAATTGTTTTTTGTTTTTGACAAACAAATCAATAAAAAGTCATATTTTCTTCAATTTTTATTTATATTTTCTTCATTCCTCAGAGAATTTCTGAAATACTTGAGCTTAAGAATAAAAAATATTTGAATCTAATAAATAAAATGTAAAATCATTCTCGTGAGAATGACACTTCAGCAATCTGTCTGAGAGACGAAATTCATGCACTTCTTTCATGGTATCATGTCCTGTCTTCATTTCTCTTGCAAAATTACTTTCTTCTTTTTCTTATATTATATTTTGTCTTCCAATGAAATATTCTTCTCCCTCTAACAATTTCAAGTCCCTATGAGAGCAATTCTAGGACAAAATTCTAAAAATTATTCGAAATAAGTTTTGAAATATAAACATAAATTTTATAATATAAGTATGGCGAAATGAAAAGAAAATTGCTTTATACTCTTCTATTGTTAAAGTTATCGATGATTTATGTGGCCAAATTCTTTAATTTTGGTTTAGTAATAATATAATATTGTTATGTTGTCCCATCCACGTTTTTTCCTTCCGTTTTTAGTTTAAAGAATTTACACACATGCTTAGAAACAAAGTACAAGTTTATTTTGAAGAAATTTAATAGAAATAATAATCAACGCAATGATAAAGTTTTTAGCCAAAAGTTGCATAACTTCCTTTTATTAACTCTATTTATTTCCTATTGTTAAAGCACTATTATATGAGGAGCATTTTTCAATTATAAAAATTTCTTGGAATTGCAACAAAAACAGTTGTAAAATAATATAGTGTTGCAGGGAAAGAACATGCTGCGTGGTCTAACTTTTTCAACTGTACAAGTCCTTTTCAATTCTTTAAGAATTAATAATTTTAGTATCTATAATTTAATATTAGTAAGAATAGAAATATATTTTTCATCCTTTCATAAATATATGTATATAAACTTGGATACACATGCACCAATTTATATTGTAGTACACACACACACACACACACACACACACACACACACACACACACACACACACACACACACACACACACACACACACACACACACACACACACACACACACACACACACACACACACACACACACACACACACACACACACACACACACACACACACACACACACACACACACACACACACACATTCAATTCCTTTCTCTATTGATTTAACTACATCAGTTTCATTGTCTTTTATTGATATCAAATTATTTGAGAAAAACATAATAATTTGTATTTTATTTGATAAAAAAATTATTTTGATATAAAAAGAATATTTTAATTTTGAAAAATATATGTTAGGAAATTAAATTATTTAAAAAAAAATTCTTCGCCTAAATCAGTTTTTTAGAACAAATTTACATAAAAATAATTAATTTGCTATTGAAAATTAAGTATACAAATTATTAATTAGGAGTATTATATTTAGTTGATGTCTAATGTTTGATATTTTTGCTTGAAATTTAATGAACAATTTGTTTTTTGTGGAACATTCTTGATTGCGTATACTATTATTTTACACCACTACTTGGCTAATTTAATACAGTTAATACAGTTCTTATATACTTTTTAGATTAATTTTGATTAGAAAGCAAAAAAAAAGGAAGCAATTTTTTGTTAAATTTATGTTAACTATAAAATGAATAATTCTCAATAGGTATTGATATTATTTAATTTATCGACAATGTTCTGCATTTATAAAGTAAAAATTTAAGAAAAAATCTATTAGCTTAACTGAACTAATTTTATAATTAAAGGAAATGGAATATTAAATTACATAATGTTTGAATTAATTTGCGTAAACTTTATGTCTAGACATATTTTAATCTTTAATGTCTGAAAAAAATGCTTACGTTACATATTTATAAGTACCTATTAAATGTCTTACACGAATATTTAAGATTTGATTAACTTTGAATGTAAAGTAGTCTGAGAGCTTTTCTCATTTTATTAAATGATAAAACTAACAATTTAATTCATTTTTGCAACAGAATGATGATATAGCATATCTTAAAGTGGTTTGATTTAAAGATTACTTTTAACTTATTTTAACCTTTATTTATTTGAATATCTTCTTCAGTTTTGATGGAAATTAAGGGCATGTTTCATTCTTTTTTTTGTCTGTTTTTGCGTTTTCTTTTCAGAGCAAACATTGAAACATTTTATAAAATAGTTTTGTAAGAATTAAATTATTGAATTCTAATTAATTAAAAAGTTTTAAGTACTCATCAAAAATCTTTTAGTACACACTTAAAGATTAATTTATATAAATACGATGATTAATCATGAAAGTTTTGTAAAATAATCTTTTATTAAACTTCAATGAAACATTTTTCTTCTGTTTGAAGAAAAGAAAATAGTGAATTTTAATGATTATAAAGTAAAAACATATCTGCAAAAACTTACATTTAATTGAATTTAAAAATATTCTTTTTATACGGATTTACATAAATTGATACTTGAAACTGCTAGTGTAAACGGTTTCTCTTTTTCGTAGAAAGTTTATTATTTAACAATTTAGATTGTTTTTAGTGACGTATAAAAGTAATATCTTAGTTTAAGTGATTCATATTTCTTTTACATGACGTTTATTTAAGTAATATAGAATAAAAATGTGTAATAATTAAAAATATTCAGAGCTATGGACAGAATATATATCTGATATTATTTCAACTTAGTTTATTCAACGAATAGGTAATATTTTAATACATTGACATTCCAAACAAGTGCAATTATTTCTACTTAGTACAAATTCCATGAAAACAAATTGAGGAATCCGAGGCCGATTAAAATCAAATCTATATGAAAATTAATAACTGAAAAGTTGTTACTAGTTTTTGAAAATTATGTTTTAAGGAGTTTTTAACTTTGTGACGTTGCATGTAATATAAAAATAATAACACTAGGAAACAAACCATGTAAACTTTTAAAACAACATACTTTTTGGGAAAACGTATTTTCAAAAAGGAATAATTAAAAGAAACGTTTTAATTATTGCCCTGAAAAATTTATCATGGAAACAAAGGCTCAAATTTCTTGGTTAATATTTATAATATGTTGTTGCTAATCACTAATCCAGTCTGAAAAAATTAAAGCTAATCCACTGAGGTTTTAATATGAAAAACTGATAAATGTAGAATGTAATTACAAAAGAACGATTATATGTTTGAATATATAATATTACATAATATTCACTAATAGATTTTACTGCTAGTATGTATGTATACATGTGATTTTTTTAAAAATATTTAATTAAACACATTTTACTATAAATTATTTTAATCAGTTCTTCACACATATTTCCTTTCATCATAAAAGTGAAATTCCTGCTTAAAGGCATTTCTAAAGTTCAAAAAAATTGTCAAATTTTTACTATATGGGGAAAAAACCCTCAGTAAATGCAAAATAGGAATACAATGAATGTTTGATTAGTTATCAAATACTGGAGTGAATAAGCAACAGTAAAATTTTATTAAGTTGAACACCAGTGTGCTTGCGTAAAAATTTTCCTCGGAATAATTGTTTTTAATTTTTCAGGTTTCTTTACTAATTATTTTCAAAGATTCATTCACTTAGGAAATATTAAAAATATCACACACTGTATTAATAGTTTGTACTATGAACAATGAATAATATTGAGTACACAGTTGATACTGTTCAATGCATGTCTATAGGATCATCTAAATACATTTTTATGAAATAGTTTTAAATATATCATCATATTAAATATTTTGAAGTTATTAATAGTTGAAAAACTTTTTATAATAATGAAAAATAATATAAAACTAACCTGCTCAGTGAGTTTATAATTCAGAATAAAACTGTGATATAAACTGGATATTATACGTATAAAAATTGTTATATACTAGACAATAAATTTAAAATAAATGTGCCATATTTTCATTCAAAAGAGCTTATATGTATTTAGATAAGGAACTTAAATGCTATGTTAATTTTATTTGTTTTAAAGTATAACTGGTGTTTCATTTGCTAAGAGATTCATACACTGTGAAATAGGAGAGTTTAAAAATTCACTATCTCCCACATTTAGAAAGTTGAATCCATTTTATCTTTTGATCTATGCATACTGAGTTATAAAAGATCTAAGGTTAAAAAAAGAATATCTTATACATTTGTTTGTTAGAATAATCAATTAGCTTACATCGATTCATATCTTTATATTTTTTATGTTTTAATAAAATATTTTCATGTTCCTCATATGTATTTAGTAAAATAATTTCTGAAAAGTAATTGAGGAATATTAAGATTGATTTTAGTATAAAGGAGATATATTAAATTTAAAAAATATTTTCTCATTTTTACTTTCCTTAATTTACAATTCAAAAGGAAATTTATTCAAATAAAACATCTAAACAATTTTCAATGAATTGGAAGCCTGGCACATTGAAGACATTTATTTATATGTAAGCAATTTAATTTTAATCTAAATTCAAATTTACCTCAAGTTAGAAAGAATAATAAGGGATTTATCTTAGTACAATTTTAATGAAATTATAGAAATGTGTTATAAAAAATACTGAAGTTGTTATGTAATTTCTTAATTCCAATAACATCGTAATTTGTGACCTCGTAACAATCGGTTACATCACTAAGAATAATATTTTGTATGTTAAAACAAAAAATATTATGTATATATTGAAAAAGTTATTTTGTAAACGCCCTTTTTCCTTGAGAGATATATTTCAAGACAGTTGTTTGATTTATAGCATAGTGGTATATTTAGACTTCATTTGATGTTTGTTCATTCATGGAAATAACCAGATGATTTTATTGCTAGTAAATTATTTCTGTAAATGATCAGTTTAATAATTTAAAAAAATTAAAAACTTATTTAAATAATATTTAAAATAACTATGTACTTATTTACATAATATTTAAAATATGTCAGGCTTTTTAAAAAGTTAATTCTAGTTAATGTAAAACTTCTACGAAATTAAACATGCAAATTAAAGGAAATACAAGTTTTGAAAGAGACAGACATCATTAAACACACAGTGATAGTTTAACTTTTAACTTTATTGACTATTAAATTTCAAAATTTCTAATTAAGTGATATTTTATAACCATTATCAAGAAAGCATTTTTCTTTATTTGACTCTTGCAACATTTTAAAAAATTAAATTTTAACTTTATCTATTGAAAAAATAATATTTACTCTATGCTGCTTCTAGATATTATTTATTTAACAGTTTATAAATTAAGATAAGTAATTAACTATCTTTTTACCATCAAATGGATTTAAAGGCAATTTATATGCTAATTATTTACTAAATACCATAAGTTTAATTAATAATACATAAAGTATGTTTTCAATCATAGAGTACGTATACAATATTTTCCTTGATCATAAACACTGGTTAGATAAGAGTAAATTAAATAAAAATATAATAAATTAAATTACATTTTATAATAAAATAAATAATATTAATAAATATGAATAAAAAGGTACCGTTAAGGATGTATGTATAAATTTATATGCATATTCACAATTTATGCATATGAACTTATTTTCATATTACATGACATTTAATGTATAAACATTTATAATTATACAAGGAAATAACTAATAAAGTTTTATTTATACTTATTTATATTAATAAAGTTATAGTAAGTTAACATACTATTACAAAATGATTAAAAAAAATTAAATGTAGGTTTTTTTGTAATAACCATTAAAACATTTACATATTTAGTTTAGATAGCATAAGTTACATAAAAATCAAATGATTTAGTAAAAATCATTTGATTTTTATGCATGTTTTTAAATTCTTCTTACTTATTTTTCGTCTAAAATCATGAACTGATGGTTAATGATCATAGCTATGATGAAATGCATCCATATTTTAATTGTTTTAGAAATGTAAGCTTGTTAGAAAAGAAGTAAAGATTTTATTTAATAAAATCTAAATCAGCCTACACTTTATTTCTGAATTTAATTTCATGTGCTTAATGTTATTTAAAAAAAATCAAATTTATAATAACATCATTATATTTTTAAAAGTTGTTCTGCTTTTATTCTTGATCAATTTGGAGACCCAAGTAAAATATCGAATTTCCTCCTTTATTTAGAAATATAACTAGTATTTTCTGTTCTTTTTTATTATTGTTAAATATAAATGCCAGGTATAAAGTCAACACAAATTATAAGAAAGTGTTTTGAAACTTTGAAATAGATTAATACAGTTTTAACATGAGTAATAAACAAAACCTACACTTCGTTAAGAAATGCAAGTTTAATAACGTATTACAAAATAAATTGTAAATATTGATTGATTAAAAAATTAAGTATATATATATATATATATTTTTATATATATATATATATATATATATATATATATATATATATATATATATATATATATATATATATATATATATATATATATATATATATATATATATATATATATATATATATATATATATATATATATATATATATATATGTATATATATATATATAAGTATTTCTAGAAAAGAAACTAAAAGAAATAATTTAAAACATTAAATTCTGCTTAATTTTTTTAATCAATCAATATTTACAATTTATTTCGTATATATATATATATATATATATATATATATATATATATATATATATATATATATATATATATATATATATATATATATATATATATATATATATCTATATATATATATATATATATATATACGTGTTTTAACTTTAAGATATAAAATATTCTAATAAATATTTATGAACTTTATACCCATAGTAAAAGTGAATTCAAAGGAAAAATTTAATTTCTGTATTTTGTATGAAAGAAATTTGAACATTACATTCTTGTTTTTGAGAGAGTGGCATAAAAAAGAAAGTAAGGGTAAGGGAGGGAATGCATGAGATTTAAATTTTTTTGGGTAATAACATTAATTAGCATATTTGCATTCTCTAAAGTAAGTTCTCAGAAGTAAATTAAGTTTCACTCGAGAAACATAGACCAGTTCTATTTTTCATTAAAATATGACTTCATTTTGCAGAAAACATCACAAAAAATTTAGCATTTAAGGAATTTCTTTAAAAGAAAAGTGATACTCTTCCTATAATATTTAAATGACAATATTTGTAAAAACAGTAAAAATTTTCAGTAAAAAAATTTTTTTTATTGGAACATTTAAAATTGCGTACTTACATTCTGAATTTTCTTTCATGTATGTAAAGTGGAAAAAGAGAAGAATGAACTATATAATTTATTAAGACAATATGACAAAAGTTATGGATCATGTAGTATTTATTTTGCTTTTTCTTTCCATTGAAGTCACTAGTTATAATAATTCTACTAAGAAATTAACTAATTTCACTAAGAAATACTTTAATTTTATCAAATAAATATATATTATTCATCTTTATATAATGTTATAAAAAAAGGTTTTAGATATTGCATGTATTTTCCGTAAAAATTGCTAAACAAGGTTAATTGTAATACTTTACATGAAATGATCGTTTGACTCATAGCATGTAATAATAACAAATGAATAACTAAATATTAAGCAGAAATTTTCAATTTACCATTGTATCAGTGTATGATATTTTAAACATTTTTGATTAGAAGTTGGGTTTTCATAAATGTTTATCAGTACTATAGCTATTTAATAGTTTAAAATTTTCTAACTGAGTTACAATATTTAGATAGTTTAATGTTTTTGCAAAAATCAACAACATTAATGTATTAAAGCATGTTTTTATGACGTATTATCGTAATTGCTTGGATAAGGATACATTTGTTTCCTTGAAAATAAGTCTGATAAACTGAATAAGTCATATGTCAAAATTCATTTTTTGAATTTCAGTTTTCTGAAATATTTTTCGATTCGGAGCTGTGGAATTTTTTCTTGTTTGCTAGAAGAATGAATGGATGTTAGTTATGTAGAGTTCAAGGAATGTGCTTGTGTTGTTATCTACGATCACCGCTGGGTTTGCTTAAATTTTCGGATATTTATGAATGACCTTTAAATGTTAAATAATTTTGAAAATTAAAATTGGCGTATAAAACTAAGAAAAAATTATATTTCGATAAGCTGCAGAAAAATGAACCATGGGACAAGCACTTTTTAAAATCACAGTATATTTATGGATTATCAAGAAGAAAAATCGTATCTTATCTTATTATTGTTTAAAAATAATTTGTTGATATTATTGAAGATCAATTCCTGACACGTAAAAATAAAATAAGATTGTTTTTCACTGAAAAAAAGGCATGAATACTTTTTAATTCTAAATCTTTTTAACTTTTATAAATTTTAGAATTTATAAAAGTTATTTGAGTTGAAAATCTTCAAATATATTGTTTTATTAATTTTTGAAGTTTTTTTCCTTTACTAATAAAAATAGTTTGAAAATTTATGAACTATTCTAGAGATATTTGTTTTAGTTAAAATTGACTTGCTCCCATAATACTTTTGGAGAATATATATATTATAAATGAAAATTTATAGCAAATAACGTGAAAAATCGGTTCTTAAAACATTTTATTTGTCATTAAAATCTAACACAGATAAGGATAATAATTCTTTTCTTATAATTTCAAATCAAAATACATCATGAATTTTTTAATTAATTTTTTTAAGTTCCTGAATTGTTGACGCTTGAAGTTCCTAAATTTTATCCTAAAATTTATTATTTATATAATTAGTAGTTTTCAGTTAAATATTTACAATGTTGACTATTTTTTATAAAATAGATTATATGGAATTCTAATCATAATGCTGTTATGAAACTTTATCAAGAGGAAGATAACGAGTTAGCTTAGAAGATTTGAGGTAAATTCACTTGCTGTTGTCAATGATCATAAATATGAATTTCTAAAGAAAAGTAACCAATTTGTAACATTTTGTTAAAAAAATAGTTTACAATAGTTAGTCATTGCAAAATTTTTTAAAGTGTTTTGCAGCAATATTTGTTTCTAATTTTAGTAAATATATTAAATATGTAATATTTGTTTTATTATCCATATCTTAATGGTTTCGATAATGTTTTAAGCAAATAATTCCAATGCGAAAACAAAGATTTAATTTGTTTGAAGTATTTACCAATATAGTTGATGAAAAATTTCCGTTCTTCTATTAAATAAAAATGTTCTTCTATTAAATAAATGAAGCAAAAGAGTGTAAAAAATATATTTGCAAATGAAACTGGAAGCACAAAGAATATCCAATATCAATGAATGCAATGAAATTGATGCAAAATGTTTTGTGATTTACATTGACTAAAAATATTATAAATATTTAAAAAAATTATTGAAATAAATATGATGATAAACTCTAGTTTTTTTTAAATAAAAGAATGATGTTATATTGAATTAGTTTTTCATTGAATTTACATAAACTATTTTTTCTCTCCCCATTCTTCTTTCATAAAACAAATTAAATTGTGATTTATGTTCCTAAGTGTATATAAACAATTTAGGTAATTAATTTAATATTAAATTTACTACCTAAATTGCTTATATCTTTTGTTAGAACAGCTTAAGAACTTCTAGAAAATAAGCAGTATTTACAAAGTTTCAATATGTAAATTGCAAACAAGTCTATAATATGCTTATACTAACTATACAAAAAATACTGAATTATATGTGATGTTTACTACATTTAATTATAAATAATTTTCATGTTTATATTTCAGAAATTAATCTTATGATTCAATTAATCAGGAAGAAAAGGGTTTTACAATGATTACAAGAAATATTCCATTATTTGTATTTTTTTAAAAAAAATCAATGAACTTTTTCACCTAATTTGAATTTATTCATTTAAAGATAAAATAAATATTTCTTAAATAATATGAAAGAAACTGTAGTTAAATGTAGTAAAATTATTTTGTTTATAAACATGTTGTAAAGATTCAGATTGATTTCAAGATGAGTCTATAATTCTTCAAAGAAATCATTTCTTCATGTGTGTTTTTTTCATACTAACATTATATTTTTTCAAGAAAAAATAAGTTTCATAATTATTATATAATTTATTTCAATAATGATTTCGAAATATTAAAGTAATATTAATTCTAATTTTCTTATTTTGATTAACGCATTGTATTAACGTTGACTTAATGAAACAGTTATATGAAAATATTTCTAATAACATTCAATTACTTAAAGTAATTTTTGAATATTAATATGAAGCAAATCTGTGTTTTATAAAATAGTATTCAGAATTTATATATATTTTGCATGACGTATAAATAAACTTTAAATGATTAATAAAGTATACCTTTCAATGATATTACGTGAATCAGAAAATTGATACATTATCTTTTTTATATAAATCCTGTTCAAATTTCTAGGAAATCACTTTATTTCAAGTGAAATGCGTTTTGATATTTTTGTACTTCAATCTGATTTTAGAAATAAATATATGAGCCGAATCACCTATATGTATTTCAAAAATATGCAAGCAAAATAATTTTTAGAATTTTAGAGACTTTAATAGGTTTTACAAAGCCAGGAAATTAGCCATTGGTATAATTTTTATTTAATTTAAAAATACTTTATGGAATTCAATTAATCGAAAAAAACTTGGTGCGCAAAATTTTTTTTTACTTCTTGAAGTTTTTCCATATAGTGCCTTTGTCATTTTCATTAAGCAAAAGCACATTAGAATAAATTACAACATAATAAATGGAAAAAACTTTTTCAGATCTTTATGGTTCTTTTATTTAAGAATATCCATTAGTTTGATCATCTTCCTTAATCCTTTCAATCAAGGATCTTACCAAATTCAATTTTATTGAAAAGAATTTTTGTAGCTGTCATCAAAATCCTTTTAATTATTTTTTATCATATTTATATAGGTTACATTAGACTTTTAAAACAAATTTAATTGTAACCTTACTTAAGAGAATCCGTTTATCTATATAAAATAATAAAGAATTCATAATGTTGTCGTTAATTAATACATTTTATACACACTTTAAATGGCTTTTAATTGCAAATATTGCAGAAGTAGCTTATCTAATATTATGTACAGTATTTCCCTTTTAATATATAGAAAGAGATTCATAGGAATTAAGAAAGCAAGTTCTATATTCAATTATTCTATATTCAATTAATTACTCAAAAAATAACGTTTGCTAAAGAATTATTATTGAATGATAAATATCTTGTTTTATAACGTGTTACTTTATCCACTATAATATTAATATGTATAACCTTGAGGCAGAAAATAAAGTATTAAATGAAAACGATTATGCACCAATATTTTTAATGGGTGTATGGCATTAAGTGTAAGACCGAAATTACGATATTTAAATATACAAATAATACTTGTCTATAATTCATTGATTCAAAATTATCTTAGAGAGTTGATAATGTTTTGTTCTAAATATGTTATGAATTATAATCTAATTAAAATAAAATTATTTACTTATTAAATAGTTCTGTGTCAAATTTTTTATCGAATTTTATAACCAATTATCTGCATGGTTTGATAAAATTAATTTAAATTTACCAAAATATAATTTTATAATTTAAAAGTTAAAACGTAAAATTTAAATAACTTGCTCTTTAAAACTCTATCAAGAATATTGCCCACCATTATTCAATAAAAAGAGTTATTTTTCGTACACTTTATTAAAAATATTCATTAAATTAGTTTTCTCAAGACGTATCACCTCAAATACCTGAGAGTAAATAAAATAGACATTGCAAACGTCATTTAAGAACCTTTTTTTACCTCTTCTCTATACCATATCTGATTAATACTTGGCAAATTTCTAAGAGCTGATAATTCAGCAAAAGATTACCAGAATTAATAATGCTCTAAAGAATGTGAAAACCCCCATGGAGAATATAGCAATTAAAATTATAAGCATAAAGTACCCTGATATTTTCTACAATATCTTTGATTAGTGCTTCATAGCTTAGAACTTCGAAATATGTCCGCAAAAATAGGTGATTACATTTTTCAGCAAATTAGACAAGGAAATGAACAATAACAAGTTCTTTAGATTAGTCTTATTATTTTTAATTAATGGTTAGTTATTATAGAAACTCACTATTCAAAGGTTAATCATTTTTTCCTGAGACAATTTTTTTGCATCAGGACCACTTTAGGTGCTTCCAGCACAAATCAGCTGACGATCTCCTCGGTTTGAAAAATATCATTATTTAACAAAAGTCGTTCATTCTCCTTATATTCTTCAATATCATCCAGATAAACGGAATCATCGACTCTATCCAGCATCACAAAATTAAGCACATTTTATAAACTCCGCTAAAATAAACTACTAGCAGCATAATCCATCATTTTGATAAATTAGTGCTCAATCACTCTTCTAATTACAAAACTGGTTGCCAAAGGAAAAAAAAAATACTTTAGTGACATAATCCTTTGTTATTTAATATCCGACATTCCTCTTAAATATGACAAGAAAAGATTTGGTAAAGATATAGACTCAGAATGCCAATTTTATTCGCAAGCATTTGAGGATGATTTCACTTCAAAGACGCCTGAAAAGCTAGAGCTCCAACTTTTGCAAGAAAGAAACAAATTTTTACTTCATAAATATACTGCAAAGTAGGCTGCAAATTCTTTGTGGAAATTAAAAACTAGATACTGAAGGAACTATCAAGCTATTAGAATTCACTTTCGGTAAATATTGGATGTTAGAGGATATTCTGTTAGAATTCACATTCTCTACTCTCAGATCCAAGCACAAGGCAATATGGCAATACAATGTTACGGTAATCTTAAAAAAAAGTTTACAGTATTTAGTTTAAAAATTTACTATAAAGTATGGTATAATTCCGAATAAGATTGTTACCAAAAATATGCTCCTGTAGGAAATTGAAAATTAGGGAAATCATATATAAGCCAAATTATTTACGATTTTTTAAATTTATGCAAGAAAATTCAACTAAATACAAATAGAGTCTTCAGTATCTTACCCATTTTTGCTGTTCTAATCATATCAGGCATCTACCTCTTGAGTTTTACAGTACTGGCAGAAGAAAAGTTAATTTGTCTTGTTCTGAGTACTTTCATCTTGATTCCTAACATACTTGACAGAATCAATTAAGATCCCAATTTTCGAAGATACCTTCTCAGTTAATTTGAAAAAAAATGTATAAAAGAGCTTTATTGGTGGTTTAAAGAAACGATAGGTTCCAAATATTTTTACAGGCTTAACACCTCCATGGTCACATCCTCAAGTTTTCATGGGGAAATTTGATCTACAAGGCAAAAACGTAGCAATAAAAGAAGCAGATTCTATCAAAACTTGTATAAAAGTTTGACCAAAAGATGTTTGTGAAAAATAGTTGTTGCATTCCACAAAATTTGTGTTTAAAAGTCACCCTTTTAAAACCACTAATTTGCTTATTAGAAATAACAACCTTTTATATATATATATATATATATATATATATATATATATATATATATATATATATATATATATATATATATATATATATATATATATATATATATATATATATATATATATATATATATATATATATATATATATATATATATATATATATATATATATATATATATATATATATATATATATATATATATATATATATATATATATATATATAATATATATAAATATAATATGTATATATATATATATATATATATATATATATATATATATATATATATATATATATATATATATATATATATATATATAATATGTATATATAAATATAATATGTATATATATATATATATATATATATATATATATATATATATATATAAATATAATATGTATATATTATATATATATATATTTTATATATATATATATATATATATATAATAACTGTGTCTTTTGCTTTTCAGTATTATTGTAAGAAAGAGTATGAAATGTAAAAAATGTTGTTTTTAAACAATTAAATAAAACCATTTATAAATTTTAATTTAATTATTCTGAATTGTTTTCTTTACTTTTCAATTTACCTAGATTAGTTTGATGGTCTTCCATTATTCCTAGTTTCATCACAATATCAAATAAAATCATCATTACCAGTAACAATTTTAAGAAACACATATCAATATACTTAATTTTTTTTAAATTAGGGATCAAAACATGATTTCGAAAATACGGGCAGTGAAATGTGGCAAATTCAAGAAAAATGTATACTTTTTTATTATACATCTAGTATATGTAAAGTAATAGATAAAAATAATAAATTTTAAAATATTTCTTGATGAGTTCAAGTTCAAAACATTATTTCTAAAGAACATTATGTAAACATTTATGGCTTAATATTTAACAAAATGTTTTAAATCAGAGCGTCCTTAAATTAAAAATGTTGGCTGATGTGCAAAATTTTAGATTGCATAGAAAACGACATAAAATTATTAATAGTAACATCAATTTTTAAATTTGAAATTTTCATCATATTTACATATTTACATTTAAAAAAATGTTTTTAAATGTAAATATTTGTAATGTTCGAAAAGATTCTCCATTAAAATTAAATAAACATAATCTTTAAAAGTTTACTTTGCAAAAGTAAATTTTTTTTCTATGTTAAAATTGTTTCTTTTTTTCAAACAGTGACTTTTATCTTGCATAATTTCTGCATTTTTTTGGTTTTTTTTTCAACTAAGAACATTCTTCAATTTTTCATTTCGCTGTCTTAAGTTGAAGATATACTCTATAGAGTATATTAGCTTTTGCTCAAACATTTATATTAATATTTAATTGCTATCATTATTTTTAGCAATCATTTGAAAATTGTTTCTTGCTATAGTTACTTTAAAATTGAGAAACATAAAGAGTTGATTTTAATATCGCTTTGCGCGCAATTATTTAGTTAAAATATTTGCTCAAATGCTTGTAAAATTGAAAGTTTTTATTTTGTTTTACAAAAGTGAATGCTTTTGTATTTCCATTAAATTAATTCCTGTACTTGAAATATTTTCGTGGCAGCTATTTAAATTTGACATTTAACATTTAGTTAGAATATACAATTTAATTTTTGTTAATTTTTTGTAGTGATAATTTGAATATCTTCTTTCTTTGTTATTTAGAGAAGTTAGGAGAGAATTAGGGTAAATAACACTATTTATGTTATTATTATAAATTTATTTCTATAATTAAGTAAATTGATGAAAGGCATAGAAAAAATTAAATATTTTCATTCAAATCATATACTTTCGGTGCGATCACACTATTTGATGGATTATCTTTGTTAAATTTTCTTTTGATATAATGAAGTAAGTGAAATGCGTTAGCAACATATTGTTCTTCATAATCCATTATGAGATAATATTTCACGATTATTATTTATCGCGGTCTGTTGACAGGAATGCATTCTTTATTGCAAAATGTCATGGGTTCTATTTCCTCTACTGTAAAAATACAGAAATTATCTGCTGTGCCTCTGTTTTAAGAGTTAACAAGCAGATGGGTTATTGAATTATGTGAGATTTGAATGTGGCCCTCATTTTATTAAAAAGTCTTGAAGGTGATTTGCGGAGGTTCTTTGCGGATGGCCCTGGATATAAAAAAATACCTCTAACATGAACTTTACATTGAGAACTATCTTGACAGAGTTTCTGATGCCATGGTGATTGTGGTGATTTTCACATTGCCAATGCTTTCTTGGTTTGGGGATCATACAAAAAACACCATTTTTCGCTCCCAATAACAATTATACCAAGTAAAGAAGGATCTTTGTCAACAGCTGAGAATAATTCTCTGCTATTTCTATTTGAATTAACTTTTAGTCTACGTTTAATAAGCATAGAACAAGGTGTTGACACACCCTGTGCATGCCTAAGATCCTTAGTCAATATCAGTTGGCATGTGGCTTCTGATATTCAAACTGATTCCGTTATTTGTGAAATTGTTTGTTTCTTGTTCCATCATACCGCCGTAGACATATTTTTGATATTATCATCTGTGCGAGAAGTCACAGGACGGCCACAGCGTTCGTCCTTTTTGGCACTTTCCCTGCCTTCTCCGAAACGACGATACCACTCAAAAGCTTGCGTTTTGATATGGTTTCTCATCCGTACACATTCTTTAACATTTCGAAAGTCTTCATAGCACTCTTCTCCATGCGAACACAAAACTTGATATTGATTGTATCCTCTATTCTCGCCATTTCTTTCTATCGCCTGTTACTAAATGCACCTGCCTACAAAAACACTGTCAGCGAGAGTTTTCAGTCACGTGATTTGGAACAAACTACTTTTATAAGAGGGAAAGAATTTAGTAACACAGAAATGATTTCGCTCTATTGCAAAAAAGTTTTAACTTATAGATTCCGTCCGGAAACTTTTAATCCTACTTTGTATTACTTAGCTTACACTGATAAAGATATCTTGCTCTGAGTAAATCCTGAACAATCAATTAACATACATAAATTATATTTCGAATTTAGTAAGGGTAAAGTAAACCTAAAACGTAAAGATGTACAAATAAAATGAAATGACCTATAAAAGTTGAAGCAAAGGTATAATAATCATATTTTCTTCTTTTTAATTTTAAAAGTTGACAATAGTAAAAATACGATAACCTATTTAAATTTATTTGAAAAGAAAATCATTTTGTGGATTTTTAGTTAATTAGTAAGCATTATTTGAATGCCAAATTGATTTTAGAAGGATAATGAAGATGCTTTCCGATAAATTCTATTAAATATTATAAAACTGTTTATCTATTATAAAATCTAATATGTTATTTTCACAGTAAGTAACATTGTTTTTAACAGGAATTAACAAATTATTTTTGCATACGAGGAATTATCTAAATATTCGGAATATTTTAAGAAATATTTTAAAAATGAATGTAGGACCTCTTTAAAATAAATAAAACCAGTGTATTTCAATAAAATCATAATTAAAAATGAAATATTATCACTTAAAATTATTTGAGTTAAAAAATATTTATGCTCACAAGTGTTCTCCCTGTAACTATGAAAATTTAAAAAATGTATCAATCTGAATAATTAATCAAATATGTAAAAAAAACTTACCTTTGTTACGACTGAAGTTACATTTTATAAAAATATTTATATAAAACCAAAGTGCTCTTGAAGTGCTAAATTCACTTATTTCAAGTGCAACTGTACTTTTTATTAATGAAGAATTATAATTTTATTATTTAATTTATCCTGTTTTAATGTGTATATATATATACACACACATACACACACAAAAATTTACTAACTATATTTAGAGAAAAAAATATTAAAATAGAATTTCATATTAAATAATTTGAAAATCAAAATATCCATTTGAAATAAGACTTAGATAATGATTAACTAATGTAATAGTTAAAGAATGATAATTTTATGGACAAAAATTGCTTCTTGAAAACATTTTTTCGTATTATTATTTTTATAAGGAAAATGTTTTTTTTATTTTTTTTTTTTTATAAAACTATGTTTGCAAATCACACCATTGCATGAAACATTTGCGTTACTTATTCAAGAAAACATCGTTTAATCTAAAATCTTTTAAAAAATACAGTGTTGAAATTTTCCAAAAATAGAAACATATTTAAAAAAATAAATATAGGATTTCATATATCATGACTGTAAATTATTTGCACACTTTTGAGAAAATTTTTTATTTCAGCACAAGTATTTTGACAAATCTTAGTGAAGCAAAACATTTTCACAAATCTTACAATTTGTTTTTCTTCAAACCAAACTAATTAAACTTTAAAACTATACTATGAAGTATTCTTTTGTTTTTTTTCTAATTTTCTGATTCATTTAGCTTCCTTTTTTAGAAACAATACAAGTTTGCTAAATTATTTACTTCCAGAATAATGCAAGAATATCCTCCCTGGAATTAAAAATATCCTCTGATTCCTAACAAAATGCGGGAATGTGTGTTTTATTTATTTATTGAATCTCAAAGAATGGAGTTGCACTATATAATTAACGGTTTTAGTTAAGAGTCTTATAATAGTTTCAATTTATCTATTCAGGGAATAAATTGCTTTCTTCCTTCTGCGCTAAAGTCTGCTGAAGAAATTATTCAGTGAGATAGAGGATTATCTATGTTGGCATCTGTCTGACTGAATTTGAATGCATGCATACAAAGGCGATCGAATTCATAGAATAAATCCTTTGAGTGGCGTTATCGCAAATATATAAATAATGAAATTAATAAAGAATAAAAAGTATATAAAATCTTTATTTTATCAAAATTTTCTGAGCATGTTTTTCCATTAAATATTTGTTGATCTTCATACATATTTTACAATGAATTAACTATATGTTTAACAAGATTACGATGTTCGTTTTATTTATTTTAGATACTATTTACTCTTTTATAAATTATATATAACATATATCATTATTAATAACATTTAGTGTTTAAATAGAAAATAAGTATATGATTTGAAACAATCAGTTAAATGTATTATATATATATATATATATATATATATATAAATTCTGTAAGAGAGAGAAATTGTTGTTTGGGCTAAACAAATTTTGTTTTTACTCTATAAATAAAATTAAAACAATAGGAATGATGATTTACACTGTTTCTGTTTTCCAAGCATGTTTTACATTTCATTTATATTTTTCTTAATAATTAACAGTTTAAAAAATTAAAAGAACTAAAATTGTGCACACTTAAAATTTTCTAATAACATAAGAGCAACTCTAATACGAAATATACACGTAGAAAATGTCAACTAAAATATCTATATTTATTCCATACTGCTACAAAGCACAGATAGAATTTAAAACAGTTCGTTAAGAGTCGTCGAGCTATTATCTTTCAAATACAGAACAAGAAGACAAAAGAAATATAAATTTGCGTTAAAAAGTGACACCCAAAATTAACATGACCTATTGGATGTTTTTTCTTCGAATGTCGTAAGTATATTCTTCTGCTAATTTTAGATAATTTAAGGTAAATTAAGCATGCTATTTAAAAATTAATTAATGAAGATGCATGAGTAAATAATACAAAACGCAAAGTTTTATATATTTGGTACACATGTATATTTGATGCTCATTTTGGTAAAGTTTTTTTGCATAATTACATATCATTTTATCATGAGATAGCATTTACATATTCACAAGATCAAATTCAACCAGGATATCACTTTTATTTGAGTATGAAAATAAAATAACATCCATTTATACTTTATCTAAATTTACTTTCTGCTTTCTTAAGGTAGCAATCTAACCTGTAAACTGTTAAACTTAAAAAGAAAGTATTAGAAATTCAGATCCTACAACAAAATATTGTATAATAATAATGTTAAGAAAGTTTTTACATATTAGTCAGAATATGATTTAGAAAAAATATTTTGTTACATTAGTTTAAAAAGTAAAAAAAATTGGTAATTAATAACTGAAATTAGTGAAATTAATGTTTATTGTTAAAACTGATTTTCAAGGTAATTTGATTAGAAAATGAATAAAGTGGAATCGAATATTAGGTAAAAAAAATACCTTATTACACACACATTTGAATACATCATACATACAAACATATATATATCTATACAAACATATATATATATATATATATACATATATATATTTATATAAAGCAGTAAATACTTGATAAAGCAATAAATACATATTACCAAAGGAATAAATATATATTACAGGAAAATCTCCTTAAAACACATTTTAATTTTAAATTTCTTGCATGTCTATAGAAATTTTTAATTTTTTGAATTTAATTATTCTTTTCAACTATATTCTTATACAAATTTAAATTTACTTTTGGTATTCAACAAATTTAAATTTACTTTTGGTATTCAACAAATTTAAATTTACTTTTGGTAACTGATTTTTATTTCAATATTTAAACAGGTATTGATTTGTTGGTATTGATATTTTGAAATTATATTTGAATTTCCTTCTACATGGGTTTGTTTACTTTTCTTTAATAAATACCTTTACACTTTTTTTGTTATCACAAATACTCATCGTTGTAATTGCTGGAAGATCCTTAGGCATTTGTCCTGCATGCATATCAGAAAAGAGTGTTTAATTTGCATAGCTGACGACCATCTCTACCTGATGAAGACGTGAACACTATGCTTTCCTCCTATTCTTTGTACAGTTTGTTTTATTTTCAGTGATTTTCAAATTTGGTATGTATACACACACACACACACACACACACACACACACACACACACACACACACACACACACACACACACACACACACACACACACACACACACACACACACACACACACACACACACACACACACACACGCGCACGCACGCACACACACACTCTCACTCACTCACTCACACACACACACACGCACGCACGCACACACACACACACGCACGCACGCACGCACGCACGCACGCACGCACATATATATATATACAATTTACTTCTTTACATAAATAATATAGATGCAATAAAGGATTTGTAATTTTTTTATGAAACTCTCTCACTAATGTCTATTAAAATAATCAGTGCTTGAATTCATATTTAACTAGATCTAAAATATCATTTTTAATACTCTGGAGTTTACGGAACCTTCCATTTAATGAAACATTGTGATGTTGTGAATCTTGTGAAAATGTGATGGTCCTTGATCCAAGAGGTATTAACATAGTTGCTACTTACCCTGTAGCATCCTGTTTTATTTGTCCTTAGTAAATAAATAAGAGTTTTATCTTCAATTCTATTCTGAATTACTTAAAAAGATGTATGCTGCATTTGATTGGGGTAAAATATAATTTTAGAATTATATCTAATTGACATGTATATAAATCGTAAAAACATACCTTTATTAATGAATTTAAGAAAGAAAATTCAATTTATTTATAATTTTATAAACTTAGGAGTAAAATTAAAATTTAAATATCAGGATAATATGACGAGTAATACAAAGAATGGAGATAAAAGAGTAAAGCATTCTTTCATATGTTTTTTTAAAAATATTTGGAAGCATGAAATACTATAATATTGTTGGATACCTTAAATTTAAATACTTTTGACATATTCATAGATGTATATAATAGTATTATATAAAAATATATTTATTATGCAGAAAACAATGTAAAATATTTATATTTCATAACTTTAATCAAAAATATTTTAAGGATAAATCTAGTTATTATCTCAATTTTAAAATTATAAATGAAATCCTTT
This sequence comes from Latrodectus elegans, assembly GCA_030067965.1. Lineage (NCBI taxonomy): Eukaryota > Metazoa > Arthropoda > Arachnida > Araneae > Theridiidae > Latrodectus > Latrodectus elegans. Next base: position 110,563,652 of record CM057813.1, on the reverse strand, counting down.
TATGGATAGAAGCTTGCCAATTCATAAAAATAAATTAGTTATCTACATAGGAAGTATTTTTTTATGTATGGCCAAATGTTTATTTACTAAAAAATATGTTATTACGAATAAAATTTATATATATTTCAAAATTGATATTTATGTTATAAGACAGACATCTTTTGTTTTAAAAACGAAACAGTTCAAAAAATTTTACTGAAATTTGTACTGAAATTCTTGGATTATGGAACATTTTCTTTTAAATTTATGAGTAAAATGAATATTATATTTAGACAGAAATAAAATGTTTTCAGGACATATTTTACTTATATTTTTTAAACTACAAAAAGTATATTCAAAAACAAAGATATAACTTTTAACCGAAGGCATTTAAGGGGAACTTAACAAATCGGAAAGGAAGGTTTTCCTTTCTCTTCAGAATTTTAAGCGCTCTCAGTTGAAAAGAATCAATGAAAACTTGCGTATATACATATATACACGCATGTATGTGTAGGTATTTAGGCTAGTTTTGAACATATGCCTCTCCCACTGGGCCTTCAAGAACATATTTCAACCAAAAGCAGATATTTTGGATGTCCCAGAGCTGAGATATTTCTTCAATCCATTCAGAGATCTTCATTCTTCTTTTCGTTACTGTTACAGTTCTATTCATTCAGTACTTGGATAACTTCTTTTTTCCGTCGCATTTTTTTTGAGATCAGACAAAAGTATTCTTCAATTATTCCTTTTTTTCCGATTGGAAGTGAAAGATCTATCTAGGAATATAAGATGTAGCAAAATATAAAAGTTTCTGGTTTACCATCTCTATTTATATAACTTTACTTCAGCTTATTCTAACAATCTTTTATCAAAGCTACAAAATTTTCAGTTTAAAAATACATTAAAAGTATAAAATGAAGCAAAATGTTTTGAAAAGTAATTAAGTTCACTTGTTTCTAATATATTTTAAATAATATCATTCGTGAAAACTTTTGGTTGGTTAAGCAATACAAATTTGGGGAATATGAATGATTTTTATTACAAGATGAGAAAAAAAAATATCTGCACGCTGTTTTAAACTATCTAATAATAATATATTTACTTTATATTTGGAAAGTATTCAAAATCTTTTATTTACAAGTTTATTCTCATATTTAAAAATTTTAACTGTTTGCATTACTTTTAAGCGAGTAAAATGCGCTTCATTATTATTTTTTTTCCTTAAGCGAGGATAATAAATGAATAGATATTTTTAAATGTATCTTATATTTAAACGAAAGAGTAGAGTTATTTAAATTAATATTTGATTTATTTAAAAACATTCAATTGCTTAAATAAATTCAGTTGCATATTTCAAACATCTTGAAAAGAGATAATTTGCAAATGATTATAGACAGTGAATTTGATCCTTAAATGTACAATATACATAGACATGTAGAATATGAAATCTATATGTTTTGTATTCAGAATAGCTGCAAATACTTTTCGAAAGTTGGTAACACATTTTCTATTGAATGACACGGTCCGCGAATGCTGGTAAATTTGGCCCTCTATTATTTAATATTCATTTAAAAATATTTATTTATCTGAAATAAATGTTTTAATAATATTTATTGATTGCTATTTTTAGAATTAGAACTTTAACGAGTTAAAGTGAAATAAGATTAATAATTAAAAAAATATTTTATACAGAACGAAAAATAATTTCAATGAATTATTTTTCTAAAATATTTATTCAATTATTGTTAAAATATGAATTTTTTCAATGGTAAAAGATTTAATTTAATAGTTGTAGTAATTAATTATTATTGAAAGATTTAAACATGCATTTTTAATATAGAAAACGTGTGTTTCCTCATTTGATGATAAATTAAGCCTGTATTGATAAGATAAAACATAAATCGAAAGAATTGCTTTTAATACTTATAATCACAAATGTTTAAGAAATTTACTACAGATGAGATTAAATCAAGGAGATTTAAATTATATTTTCCTGCCTCACTTTAAATACTCATATCTTTGTTATAAACATATTATACTTTAATATATAGTAACATAATACACTTAAAAAAATTCAATATTAATCAAAGTAATTTAATGCTTTTGATTTTTTAGAAAATGTAAAGTGAGAAAAAAATCAGATGAAATTAAGGATTTTAGAAATTTATGATTGAACGTAAATGTCTTCGATTTTATATTATCATGTTTTTATCTATAACATTTGCATTACCTGCACCATACTTAAAAAATGTAGATCAACTGACTTCTATTTTATCTCATCAAACCTTTTCTTAAAACTCATACATTAATTTGATCACTGCATTATTTTAAGGAAAATAAACAAAATATGTTCATAATCTAAATTAATTTTTCATCTGGGTATGATTTCAAAATTATGTAAGTTATTACATTATTATCTACATATTTACTAGATTTTTAATGATATATATATATATATATACATATATATATATATATATATATATATATATATATATATATATATATATATATATATATCAATTGAAAGTCATATTGTTGTTGCACATAAATAGATACGATAAAATAATTGTCTTCATAGTATTTTGATGATAATCAAAAAGCAATGCCACAATACAAATTTTACAATGACTTAATGAATTATTTTATAGTATAAAACATTTTTAATAAAAATTATCCTTAACACTCACTAAAATCTTTATTTTAAAAAAATTAAAATTGTGAAATGGTATTTTGGATTAGTTTCTAAAGATACGATCTTTGGCATTGTATATCTATATACTACCTATTATACATATATAAAGTCTTTAACTGCAATAATAGTCATAAAAATGCTTGGAAATTAGGGAATATGTAGTAAAAACAGTAGTGAATTTTCCAACAGAATATTTCCAAAAATAGTAAAATTTCCAACAGAATTATAATACATGTGAAGTTTATGAGATATACGCGTAAAATACACTACTGACCATTAAAATTGCTACACCAGGAAGCAATGCAGATAACAAAATGATATTTATTGGACAAATATATTATACTAGAAATAACAAGTGATTAAATTTTCAAAACATTTTGCTGGATAGATCCTGAGAAATCAGTTCACAGAACAACCACCTCTGGCAGTAATAACAGCAGTTATACGCCTGGGCATTGAGTCAAACAGAGATTAGATTGCATGTACAGGTACAGATGCCCATGCAGCTTTAACACGATGTCAGAGTTCATCAACCGTAGTGACTGGCGTTTGGTGACGAGCCAGTCTCTCGGCAACCATTGACCAGACGTTTTCTATTGGTGAAAGATCTGGAGAACGTGCTGGCCAGGGCAACAGCCAAATATGTTCTGTATCAAAGAAGGTCCGTACAATACCGGCAACATGTGGTCAGGCATTATCCTGCTGAAACGTAGGGTTTAGCAGGGCTCGAATAAGGGGTAGAGCCACGGGTCGTAACACACCAGAAATGTAACGTGTACTGTTCAAAGCACCGTCAATGCGAACAAGAGGTGACCGAGACGTGTATCCAATGGCACCCCATATCATCACTCCAGGTGATGGGCCAGTATGACGATGACGAATGCACGCTGCCAGTGTGCGTTCACCACGATGCCACCAAACACGGATGCGACCATCATGATGCTGTACACAGAACCTGGATTCATATGAAAAGATGACGTCTCGCCATTCGTGCGCCCAGGTTCGTCGTTGATCACACCATTGAAGGCGCTCTTGTCTATGACGCAGCGTCAAGGAAGCCGCAGCCATGGTCTCCCTGCTGAGAGTCCATGCTGCTGCAAACGTCGTCCAACTGTTTGTGCAGACACTTGTTGTCTTCCAAACGATCCCGTTTCTTGACTCACGGCTCGTTGACTTGGTTGCACGATCCATTACAGCCATGCGGATAATATGCTTGTATTTTCGGCTGCTAGTGATAGGTGGCCGTTGAGATCCCGTATGGCGTTCCGTATTACCGTCCTGAACCCATCGATTCCATATTCTGCAAACAGTCATTGGATCTCGAACGACGCGATAAGATAAACCGCAATCTCAGTACGCTACAATTCGACCTTTATCAAAGTCATAAACGTGCTGGTACGCATTTCTCCTTCTTACACAAGGCATCACAACAACTTTTCACCAGGCAACAACGTTCAAATGCAATTTGTGCATGAGAAATCGGCTGAGCAATTTCCTCATTTAAACACAATGTAGGTGTCGCTACTGGTGCCTGCTTTGTCTGCATGCGTTGAAAAGCTAGTCATTTGCATGTCACAGCACCTTCTTCCTTTCGTATAAATTTCACATCTGTAGCGTGTCACCTTCTTGGTGTAGCAATTTTAATGGCCAGTAGTGTATATATATATTTGCCTCTTATGTTTGTAGTAATTGAAAAAAATCGCTCGCTCACATATACAGAAGATTTATTAATTTGTTGCCGAAACTAATTTGTTTCGATTATGTATGAATTTAACGTGTTTCTTTGACTAGAAATATAAAAGGAATTTCTTTTTTACAATTTTATTTTTTATAATTTGAAAATTTAAGCCTTTAAATTATATATTTATTTTATGTTTGCAATATAAATACAAGTTTAAATATCATTTAATACATTTGTCAGTTTTACAAACAATAAAATATAAAAAATTGTTAGTTATAAAATCTCAAGGAGTTACCGAATATATCAGGCAAATTAATTAGATAATATTGAATTAAGTTTATATAAATTATTATCATTAAAATAAATTTTATTTTCTCTAAATTGTGGACATCACCAATATATAAAACTTTAAAACAGATTATAAGAAGTGTAAAAAATGAAAAACTACTAAATACAAGTAAAACATTTATTTTCTTAATATCAAAACATTTAAAGCAGTTTAAAAAACATAAGTGATGAAAACTTAAGTTTATCAAAACTGTGATGTTTGATATGCTTATTTAATTTTAAAAGTTACTTCTGACGTGCCAACAATAGTATTTGCTTTGTATCTATGCTAAAAAAATCAAACAGAATTTGTTTCAAAACCTTGTATTCACATTTTATGCAAAAAAATGTAGACACATTAATTAAAGTTATATTAAAATCACGTATTCAATTTGAATGTGCATAGTGAAATTACAATTTTTTAAATAAAGTTTTAATTAACAATCTGCTAAAAAATGTTGTAAAAGTAATTGAATATTTTTAATTTTATTAAACCATAATGAAGTGAATATAAAAGCAGTTGTGTTCTCATTAAAAATGATTCCATAATACAAAAGTAAAAATTCTTCAAATTGCAAATTCAGTACTTTTTTGAAACTACAAAAAAGTTTGACTTTGAAACAGAATTTTTTTTCTTTTTATAGCTTTTAATTTAAAATAAACAGTTATTAGAGAGAGAAAGTTTATAGTATGTTTAATACTTTATATAGAACTTTAGAAACTTATTTTAATGTTTTCAAACAGTTTATTAAAATTGCAACTTCCTGCAAGCCTTCAGATATTCGTTAATATTAACGGGAAACTCAAATGCAGGTAGGTATTCAATAAATATTTTATCGTTAATAACTATTGATACGCTTGCATTTAAATTTCTACCTCTTAATTTGAGAAAATTCTTTATTATATGTTATTGTGTTTTCTTCTTTAAAATATCTTCAAATTTTATACACTGTCAAAGCTACGTCACATTAATTAAAAAAAAGTATTCACTTACTAAAATGTCTAAAGGAAATTTTTGCTATTCTTTAAAAATTAACAGAAGCGATAAAACATAAAAATTAATTTTATTACTTTGCTTTACAGTAAAATGTTTACTTTAAAATTTTAAGGGAAAGAATGTTAAACGAGGAAGAAAAACTATGGAAGATAACTGCATGCACTGCAACTGAATACATAATTAGGGAAGTTAGAATTCCCAAATTGCAAGTTTAATTCTATTCAGAGACAAATAAGAAGATAAATGAATGTGCTTGTTTATTTTGATTTGTTGCAATACCTATAAATGAAAAGCTTACTTTAAATCAAAGTAGAAATGATTAAAACTAGTATGATTTATAGAAAGGCAATTAAATGATTCGATTTAATGAGGAAGTAATCTTTTGACTTCTTTAAAAATGTTTTCAAAGATATTTGAATTTCATAAAATCTATTTTCCAGTGCAACAAATTGAGGTATCTTTTACATAAAATGAAATATTTATCGAGGATAAAATTTAAAGCTATATCTAGAAATATGTAAAAGATTTTTGATTATAAAATAATATAACATGTTTTTCCTTCTAAATAGTTATTACGTGAGTTGTGAAATTATTGTTAGATAAAATATTTTGTTAAAATAAACTTTTTTCTCTTTTGAGTAGATAAAATGTTTTATCAACTACGTATATAGAGCCAAGTGTAAATCATACATTTTTACTTTAAATAATATTTGATACGAGAAATTATTTACAGTTAGAAATATTACTATTTGCTTTAATATCTTTACTTAAAACGATATTATTAAGTAGTGATTATGTAAACGCTAGTTTTAAAAATGAAATACCAATATTCTCTTATTGATTCGATTGTGCCTAGAGTAAAAAATAATGAAAATAATTGTAGAAAGTGATTATATAGATATTTTCAGCAGTTTCCTCAACTTAGTTACATATTTTGATAAAAATTCTTAAATTTATTTTAGAACATATTTATATTTATTTTAAAATATATCTAATATTTATTTTAATGTAGTTTTGACTAAGATCCAAGAATATATATTCTGTGATTAAAAATATACTTTTTGCGATTAAAAGGATTATTAGAAAATAATAAATATTTCCAATTAAATTTCTTTTGTAAAATGTAAATGCTAATTTTGTTCATTTCGCTTGTTGAGTAGTAACAATCAATGAATTCCGTGGCAAAAATATTTTTGAGAAATTGATGTAAAAGTTGAAAGATATGTATCGATATACCAGCCAAAAGAGTTATTGTGTCAGTGAGGAAATTTAGTTTTACATTTAACGTTCAATGTTTAATTAATTCTATTACAAATATAATAAGGTTTAAAGCATCATCTGCTCATATGTTATTATTATTTCTTGTTTAGAAGTTTTTAAATAATATAAATGTTGAGTTTAATAAAGCAATATTCATGTAAAAATATAAGTTGCACAAAATAAATTTTAATAAAAAATGTTTTCAATATCCTTTTACAAATCAATCTAGGAACTACCATAATGGTAATATCATTTCAGCATAAAAATAATGAAACAATCAGAAATTCTTTTAGCTACCATTATTCTTCAAAAATGTGGAAACCACCGTTTAAACGGGTTGAACATATAGCAATCGTATAAATAATGAAGAGAAAATAAATAACTTCTGGCGAGTATATGTTTGGAGGTTATAAGCAAAACCAAAATTTATATAAGAGACAAAGCAAATATACAGTGTTGTAATAAAAATTTAATTTGATCAACAGAAGGGTTTAGTTTTCTTAGAAGTTTCGACTCTTCAGAAGTTTAGTTCTCGTAAAAGTTAGAAGGATAACTTTCTAAAAGGATCTGGAAACAAAATGAAAACCTAAAAAAAGGATAAAAGCATGTTTATTTGTTATTTTTGAGACATTCTAGAAGTAAGATTAAAATAAACTAATTCTTTCAGACGATCGTAATTTTGATTACAAAAGTTAAATTGCTAATTCTTCAGCTTTTCAAGAACTATTTTTACAGCATTTTTTCACTCGCGCAAGTTTAGGTTTTATTTTTTTCATTATTTAGTTGAATTTTTCTTCAATCAGAGATATCTCATTATTGTACATAGTAAATATTTATTACTACGAAAGTGCTGTAAAACATTAAAATGATATTTATATAATAATGATATAGTAAAATAATAAACAGTTTTGTATATAAATTAAATAATTCATTGTCGAATTGAAAATAACTGTTTTGCTAAATTTATACTTGTAGCATTTCAGTTTTTAAATTTTAAATGATTAATTAATTAAAAAATATAGAAAATAATTATTCAAAATTTCAGATATTAAACTTACGCACGCACGCACGCACGCACGCACGCACGCACGCATGCACGCACACACACACACACACACACACACACACACACACACACACACACACACACACACACACACACACACACACACACACACACACACACACACACACACACACACACACACACACACACACATATATATATATTAAGTTGAACTTTTCAGCAAATTGATGAAATGAAATAAAAAAGCCAGTTTCTCCAAAGACAAGTCTGTAAAACATGTTATTTTTAACTTTAGAAAACTGATTTCTCCTTCATGTTAATAATATTAATTAAACTTTCACCCCTAGATGGCGACACAGTTTCAATTATGGAATAAGTGGAAATTTCAAGTGAGATGTTAATTTGATACCGTAAAATGAGGAAAGCGATTAGCAATCATTTTTGAATCGGAAAGTAGTTATTTGATCTAACACATATATATCTGAAAATTTAAGTACAATAAAGAGAATTATACTTATCAATAGAAACCATTATATACAAGAAATTAAGTCTCTTTAGAGATATTTTATAGTCGATTAATTGCTATTGAAAAGTATCATAAAATAAATAATCCACATACCAAATTTGACAGTTTTATAAATTTTAAAAATGTTTTGTTCATATTTTGAATTGAAACCAAAACACTTTTTCCAGAATTGTCAGTAATAATGAATCGTTTGAATGCCCAAATGTGTAATAAATTTGCTGGCTTTCCTCACTTAAGTAAAACGCATTAAGTCAATAGTTCATTGAGCAGATAAATATTCATGAACATTTTGTTGATAAATTTATTTAAAAACAAGCTTGTAATTATTTTTTTATTTAAATTTCATTTAACAATTATTTATTTCACGTCAAACTGTTTCTCAATGAGAAGATATGTCTTTCAATATATACAACTCGAGCAATTTTTTCTTATTGAATTTGGTACCTTGATCTATATATTCATTTCTTACGTTTTATATTTTATACTAAATGGTAAATATTTAAGTAAAAAACGTTAAAGAAAATTTACTATATATTTTATAAGCAATATATATATATATATATATATATATATATATATATATATATATATATATATATATATATATATATATATATATATATATATATATATATATATTATATATACACATATTAGTAAACATTTCGTATTTTTGAAATAAAATTTATAATTGATTATTTCTTCCGGGCATATACCTCTAAACAAACGAAGGTATTAATATGATATGCATCTTTTCATAAGCATCTGAGCACTTTAAGTTTTGAAAGTTCTGTCTGATTACTTTAATAAATTTAAAGAAATTAAGAATTTGGCAATAAAACTGGGATAATTTAATTATATAGTAGATTAACAGGAATTTCGGAATTTTATGTTTTAAAATAATTCGTCATAAGTGAGGTTTTCAATAAATTTCAAATACTAATAACTAAAATTCCAAAAAAAAAAAAAAAAAAGGTCATATATTCTAATAATTCCAACAATACCTATATTTTCATAGTAGTTTCTAATAGATGATAGTCATCATTTCAAATAAATATCTCGATGTACTTCACATATAACCATTAGTATATACATTAAAATTACTTATCCGTATTAAGTCTCGAAATAAAATAAAATGAATTTAATTATCCTATCGCTCAGAATTATATTAGGAAACGGTTGAAAATAGTATTTTCTTTTTAAGTAAATTATCATTTGTATTACTGTATTACTGTATTTGTATTACTTTTTTCACTAGAAGCTTCTAATTAAGCAATTATTTACCTTAAGCCCTACCTAAACTAAAAATTTCATAGAAATAAATTTTAGTTTAAGTATTATATACAATACATTTTCAGTATTTATAACTCACATCCCTCTACAGCTGAGCTGTCAAAACATATTTGTATAAAACTATGAAAACTTAAATGAAAATCTATTTTAAACTTCAACCATACATTATTAAAATGTTTATGACGATATTAATTATTTTAATGGAAATAATTTACAATATGTATATAAAATTGTTGATAAAAGGGAAACATCAAAATGACAAAGTAAATCTTGTGAAACAAAATGATTAATTACTTAAGTTTTTTTAAAACTGATTCACGTGACATGTGTTACGAATAATGAAGATATGTTATACATAATTTTATTATTATAATCGATTCTTATAATAATTCTTGTAACTGATCCCTGAAACAGATCTTATAGTAGAATGTTATGTTGTTGTAAGCATTTTTATATGATTCATTTTAAATTTTATACAAAAACATTTCAAAATGTTTCGACATTATTATACTCCTGAAATTATAATCATTTATTGTATATTTATAATTTATTCAGAATTTCTTAAAAGTCTTTAAAACCTTTCCTTTCATGCATCGGTAGTGAAGGAATTTCATAGGTCCTATGGAACAATATGCTAAAATATTGGGAATACTTTGTTATCAATTGACGTTACATTAAATTGTCGATATCATAATATTATTTATCATTAAAATTGACTAATTTAAATATATATATATATATATATATATATATATATATATATATATATATATATATATATATATATATATATATATATATATATAATAAATTATTTATAGAAATCTTGCAGTCACAGTTTTCATTTTAAAGAAAATCGCCTGTATTTCTGACATGAAAAATAAACAAAATATATGACACTAATGATAAGCAGCTGCGCTGTTACCGGAAGGAAGACGTTCAAATATCCTCAATAAATCCTGGAAGTGCGTTGAGCAGTTTACGATATTGTCTTTATATGAATAATTGATTTCTGCCACTTTTTGGTTAGACGGTTGCAGCGCCCACGATTAACAAATTATTTAATCATTAGTTATAAAAATCATTCAGATGAAAATGAATGGAGAATATTTTCTTTATATTAAAAAACTGTTGCTTTTAATTTCAAAAGTTAATTCTTTTATGGAATGAATTTATTTCAATTCATCTGTTGAAAGATTTAATTTTCATAAGAAATTAGAAGCTACGCTGATCAGAAAATCATATTAAATTAAAAACTATAAATATTATAAGTAATTAAAAAGATGATAATTTTAAATATCAAAAATGTAGGAAATTTAAGTTTGCATATTAGAAAATCTTTTAGAGAATAATTTATGAATTTGCACTTTTACAATACATATTTAAAGTTCCAAAATTATAAAGTAGAAAATTTGCACCGATATAAGGAATTGAATTTAAATTATAATAATTTCTTAACATCAGTTTCTAGTGAAAGTGATTTTAATATTCAGTGAGGCAATATCCGTGAGACATTAAGAAAGTGTGAAGAGCTTAATTTTTAGGTAAGGTTAGAATTTTATTTAAAATGTAAGGGGTATTCTCCCTTGTAGTGATTTTAATATACTTAATAATTTATAATTATGTTTAACTAGAGTTGCGTAAGAAATTTAATAGAAAATATTAAAAATACGATTGATTTTTAATTAAAAAATATTGTGTGTATAAAATTGATATTTTATTTGACTTTTTTATTGTTAGTACATGCCAATAAATTACATAGATTTCATTGCTCTGTCATGAAAACTTAAGCTACAGGTATTTACATTATTGTTGGAGGACAGATAAAATATTACTGATTGTGATGATCTTAGTTGATAACTAATTAATATTTTATTTGGTAAATAAATAAAAGTTGTGATGAAAATATACTTATTAAAGGGTTTCTCAGTTTGAAGAACTTCAATTTGGCAAGAAATTACAATAAATGTTCAATGATACAACATTATAATAAATGCAAGTTTTCAATAAATTAAAAAAATTGTGACAGAGAATGGTGTATCTTTATTAAAGTATAAAATCTTTAAATTCAATAGAATGTTATTATTTACAGCAATTTTGCAATTATTTTACTTCAATTTTTAAAAATTCCTTTTATGCGAATTATCAAGGTTCTAAATTCTGTTTAAAAAAGGAGCAAAATTTATTGTGAGAAAATTTATCTTTGTTTATGTTGCGTTTTTGTGGGGCATAATACATTTTACCAAATCTATAAATTTTCTATTAGGTTTCTATTAGGTATGTTGCGTTTTTGTGTGAATGATTTAACAGAGATTTCATGAAATATCTCGAATAACTTATTAATTTATTTTCTTTTGTTTAAACTCTTAAATTCAATGAATGGAAGTTATACTATTTATAAAATGTCAATATTTTATTAGTTACGTGTTAAAGTGCATCTTCAGAGACATCCGTGTCTATACACTTTGAGAAGCATCGCATGTAGAAAATGTCTTAATTTGGAAATATTAAGAAAAAATTGACTAGAATTTGTGACAAATTTTAACTAGATTAATTTAAATTACTCATATTATAAGATAATTTTGGAAACTTATCAACATATCTATCTACCAATGTATCTATCTATCTATCTATCTCTCGGTCTGTTTATACATATATACTTACACACATAAATACATACATACACGCGCACGCACACACACACACACTTTTTGTGAACTATGGATTTGTTGTCATTTATATATAAAATTCTATATCTCATTTCTATATTTCATCTCCCAGATGATTTCTCATGAAATTAGGGTAAAAACTGTTTGTTTCATTAATTTTGCACATTAATGTATACACTATATTATTGCCACTCCATGCATCATATGTAACCATCTGTAAGAAAAAACCTTTAAAAGGATACATACCTGTATAGAGTGAACGTTTGCTTTTAATCTGTTATTTTTTGTTCTCTTTTGTACATGAAGATGATCTGAATTAACACCTACATTTTAAAATTAAATCTGAGAAACTACTTATATTACCAACTGAGAGACGAATCAACCTCAATAATTATTAAATAGATAATAAAAGATAAAACAGTCAGTTCATTGTGAGTGAAACAATATTTTTAATTCACAAAAGATTATAAGCAAAAATTAAATGTAAAAGTTTAGATACGAAATTAAATTTATTTTCTCACATAAACTAAACTTCATTTTTGATGCATTAAAATCTAAGAAAAGGAAGTTTTTAAATGTAATGTTATTTATGATAAAATATAATAGTTCAAAAAATTATACAGTTACAATAAAAAAATAGACAAATTTTTATCAAAAAAATTGTATGTAAAAACAATAATTCAAATAAAATATGTATAAGTTTATATAATTTTAATGTGAAAATTATAGAATAATCATAAAAAGGCACAAAATATAAAAGAAAAAACAACCTCTTACTTTATTATCAAACAAATTTACTACAATAAAATTTGACTTCATATTACTTTCATAAGAGTTTATTGTTTTTATCGAAGAAAACCATATTAGTAATCGCTTTTTGTGGCAAATTGGACTAAGGAAAATGACATATCTTCTTGAAGTGGAGTAGCTAAACTTGTTTTAGAGAAATAAGTGCCCATTAAAATTTGACAGCTTCTATAACAATCATTTTGAAAGAACTTGATGGAACTTCAAGAATGAAAAGTACTTTTTACCTGACAAAGTTTAGAAACTCAAGCAATAGATGTCAAACTAATGAAACAAAAACTAAAAACCTTTTAAATGGAAGTTAAGGTTTTTTTTACTACAATATAAGTTCTAACAAGGACTATGAGGGACGAAAATACTTTTTAACAAATGAATAATTTGATTACTATAATTAATGATTTTCTGATAGTTGAAATATTGATAAAATCTGATTCGTATTTTTCTAGTAATCAATTTTTCAATTAGTGTATTCAACTCTCATTTTATCGATCTATAAAAGAGGTATTTCTTACACAATGTAATGCTTAAATTAAATATAAAAAGATAAAATTTGGCCAGAATTCTTAATTTCCTCAATTGTGAAACTAAAATTTTTAATTTTAGAGAATTTAAGAAGTTTTCCTGGGCATTTCCATAAAAAAAATAAAAACATTACAAATATTTGAATAAAATTTATAGAAATACATGAATAATAATTTACTCTTAAAAAAACTATAAGATCCAAAGTAAAAATAAAAACACTATTACGTTAATAAATAAATAATAGATTTATAATATCTGAAAAATATGAATTTCTTAATTCTGTGTATTGTATTCAAAGGATTTTCCTTTAATTCATTTAATGATAAAGAATTTATAATTTAATTCACGTGTCATTGTATTTAAATTGAAATAAAAATGTTGTTGATTTAGGGTTATGTAAGTCTTGAAAAAACATGATTAGTGTCTTTTATTAAATTGTGTGTCAAATAGTAATACTATATAAAAGTGTTTTTAATTATATTTGTTTCAAATTGAAAATTTTAATAGAAAAATGTAATTAGAAAATGTATATATAATGAAACAGAATTTTTGTATCAGAATCTACTAAATGATCAAAGATATTTACAGAATTCTAGTGAATTTTGAATAACGTTAAGATTCTTAATTTTAATCATTAATGAAGTTAGCACGAATAAATAATCATTTCTTAATATATTACATAATAACATTAAAATTAATAATATTGGTACATTCAAATATGATAACTTGATTTTGGGAGTTTATTGGTGAACGTTATTTGGTTAGTTCAATTTTAGCTTTCTTCGGTGACCCTATTGCCTTATTTTCATGGACAGTAAATTATTCATGAATACAAAATTCTTTACTCTTTAATTTTAACATTATGTATTGTCCTGTATTAGTTTGCATAAAAGTAATATACATTATTCATATTTTAGTTTTAACACATCGATTCAATACGGCTAACGGATACACTGTTTGTTTTAGTTTTACGAAAAAAATTGCAAGTATTTTAGAAAACTTTATATTGATAAGAATATGACCCATTTAAAAAAAACTTATTTTATCCCAAGTTCTTCAAGAATAGAATTTAAAATTAGAGTTATTTATTGTTATGAATAGCTATGAAATGCAAGTCTTCTAATCAATTTCTTAAATTCATTAAGTATATATAATTTAAATTGATACGCTTTATTTATGATAACATTCTTTATTACTGTTTAGGAACAAATCGTAAAAGCGATTTTTTAGGGTTTAGATTTTTCTCATAATAATATATTTCCTTCTTTTGTGTTTATTGTTTTATAATTGTATCAGTTATGCTATAAGGATATTTGTATGATTTTAATATCATTTAAACATTAAAATAAGTTTATATCGACGAATTTGAACATTGAGAGATTATTTTTATGTTTAAACATTAAAGTAATACGAGGGTTGCTATTTATATTTCTGGCCTAATAATGAAAAAACAAATATGTAGGATCGAAATTGGTTTTATTGTTTTTCAAAATATTCTCCATGATGATCAATACACTTTTGCATGCGTTTGAACCAATTTTCAAAGCACTTTTTCCAGTCCGATTGAGGTAACTCCAAAACATGCGTTTTGAATGCATCAACCGCTTCTTCGGGGGTCGAAAAT
The DNA here is from genome assembly GCA_030067965.1 of Latrodectus elegans. Lineage (NCBI taxonomy): Eukaryota > Metazoa > Arthropoda > Arachnida > Araneae > Theridiidae > Latrodectus > Latrodectus elegans. The sequence continues at coordinate 110,548,245 of CM057813.1, read as the reverse complement.
CGTTGTCCACGTAATTTATTTTTGATGTGTGGGAATAAGAAGAAGTCATTGGGTGCCAAATCAGGACTGTACGGCGAATGACCCATCAGTTCGATCTTTCGCTCCGTCAGAAATGCCTTTGTTTGAGTCGATGTGTGAGAGCTCGCATTGTCATGATGAAGAATGATTCGCTTGTTCTTCTGCTTTTTTCGAATTTCTCCGATGACTTCTGGCAAACAAATGGTCGTGTACCATTCAGAATTGACCGTCCTGCGTTGCTCTAACGCCACTGTTGCCACATGACCGTTAATGCCGAAGAAACAGGCAATCATTTGTTTCGATGTGCTTTTTCCTCGAACAACTTTTGTTGGTTTTGCCTCGTCTTGGAAGACCCATACAGTTGATTGCTGTTTTGTTTCCGGCTCATATGCATAGATCCATGATTTGTCACCTGTGTAGATGTTATACACCCTGTGTAGATGTTATACACAGCCTTTGATGTACCTTGAATGTATTTTTCCAACATTTCCTTGCACCAATCGACACGAGCCTTTTTTTGAGCGTTTGTCAGATTATGCGGGATCCAACGCGAACAAATTTTTTTTACGCTCAAATGTTCATGCAATATTTTATTGATGCTAGTCATACTAATGTCCAAAGACGCCTCTATCTCACGGTATGTCACATGACGATCTTGCTTTATCAGTTCACGCACAGCATTGATCTTTTCTGGCACAACAACGGATTTTGGACGACCTGCACGGGATTCGTCCTGGATCGAACATCGACCACGATTAAATTCGTTATACCAATTTTTTACAGTGCTGTAGGATGGCGCTTTATCGCTGTATAAAGAATTAAGTTCATCGAAGCACTCTTGTCTTGACAATCCACGTCGAAAGTTATGAAAAATAATGGCACGAAAATGTTCACGATTCAATTCCATTTTTTGACAGAGAAGAACTTTTCAATTTACTGTCAACAACACAAATAAAGCTATAATGGTAAATCGTCTGCTGAATTTATGTTTAAAAATATCAAACTTTCGATTAAAATCGTCTTTGGTCGCCTAGCAACACTTACTGTTGCCAAGGTCAGAAATATAAATAGTAATTGCAATATTAATGAAAAAAATAAAATCTTAAATTTAGTTATGTTGATTGTATTTTTTATCATAAAACATTTTACTGTATTTCATAAATCAGAATTTAGTTTCTTAAATACATTTCCAAAGAATTTAAAAGCTTAGAAAACTTCAAAGGGGATTAGCTAAAAATTAATTAGGATATGTAATTTTTATGCAAATAACATTTGTAATAAAGTCATAAATTAATATATAGATTTTGATAATGTGTTCTTTATATCATGATAATCTTAGATTCATTAAAAGCTCGTTTTCAAAATATTTGTGCAATTATAAAACGTAATTAAGTAATTTTAAAATCAATACATATAAATATGAATATTTCTAAAAGATATACAATTAACATTTCAAATTAAATAGTTCACTTCAATATAACTTTGTTTTCAATTATCAAAATTTATTCTTATAGTCTTGACATCCTATGCAGACGAATTTCTTTATTAGAAATAAAATTAACGTTCAGCAATGCATTTAAGAGAAATTTAATTTTGATCAAGACATAACGGATTAATTCCAACAATAAAAGAATTTATAAAGGAATGGTTAATCTATTTGTTTTTTTGTCACTGCTATATTTTTGGAGCTTCAAAATGCAGAATAAACTGAATAGATACGATGTTATCTGAGATATGCGCTACAATTTGAGATGAATACGACTTTCTTGTCTTGCAATATCGTTAAGTCTGTCTTGCTATATCGTTATAAGCAAATATAACTGCTTATGAACTGCAGATATGCAAGTTTATGATACAAATTAATGTTTGCATTTTGAATCATTTAGGTAGATATAACAAAGTTTTAAGTCTGTTATGTTGTATGCAGTTACTCTGTTATGTTGTAAAACTTACACTTTACTTTGCTTGAATCATTTAAAATGAAATCATTTTCACTTTCATTAAATTCAACAGATAGTTACCTTAAGTTCAATACATATAGGTCACAATGTTTCCTGATATTGACGCAATTAATAGTATTCTATACTGATATTGCAATAATGCAATAAAAGCTTAAGTTCAATGCATATATGTCACAATATTTCATGATATTGACGCAATTAATGGTATACTATACTGATATTGCAATAATTTAATTTATAGCAGGATTTTTCATGAGTTCAGACTTTATCTGAAGCTTCATGGTTGTTTATAGAGGCAACATATCTCATATTTGTACATGGGTACTTCATTATACTGTATTCGTTTTCTTATATTTTAATTAATATTTCTTTCAATTTATATGAAAGATTTTTAATAAAATATGAAATAAACATTCAAAGAATTATATTTCATTAAAATGCTTTAACTGTTTTTCTTTTGTTACTGATAAAAGGTGCATATTTTATTTTATCAGGGTAAAAGTGTAACAAATCGTTTGCTTTTAATGTTTGGTTTTCTAATATTTTTGTTTATCATAGCAAATAGCTATTGTTATGAGTATAGTTTGAATTTGTTTACTTAAAAACAATTATTATCATTAATATATATATATATATATATATATATATATATGTATATATATATATATGTATATATATATATATATATGTATATATATATATATATATATATATATATTTATATATATATATATATGTATATATATATATATATATGTATATATATATATATATATATATATATATATATATATATATATATATATATATATATATATATATATATATATATATATATATATATATATATATATATATATATATATATATATATATATATATATATATATATATATATATATATATATATATATATATATATATATATATATATATATATATATATATATATATATATATATATATATATATAATATATATATATATTTGTATATATATATATATATATATATATATATATATATATATATATATATATATATATATATATATATATATATATATATATATATATATATATATATATATATATATATATATATATATATATATATATATATATGTATGTATGTATGTATATATATATACTTAATAAAGATAAATTTCTAAGTTATTTAAAATAGTTGAATATAATTTATTTATTTACAACCTTGTAATAAGTTAGATGAAAACATACTCACATTAAAAAAAATTCAAGTGATAATATTAATCAGAAAATGTGTGTAATATTTTTAAATGATATATTTCGAATCTATCCAGAAAACGATATTGTATGACTGAAGTTTTACACAATACACATTATAATTTCTTGAAAATATCACGAATAGAGAATAATCAAGTCAACTGCTCATATACTATAAGCTATAGTTGTGTTTAACATCTATCAGAGTGTCTTATACTTAATATAAATGTTTGTGAATTGAACTGATGCAGAAAATGATTAAAGACACAAGATTGTCCTAAAAAGCCATAAGAAAATTACAATTCTTCAGCATTGATAATTATCATTACTTTTATAAGCAACACCCAGAAAAAAAAACCAGAAAGATGAATAATAATTATAAATTCGCGGTACACGCAACTCATTTTTCTTGCGACAATTATTTTAAGCAAAATTATTTTACATTTTACTTATGGCCAAAGTTCAGTAAATGTTCGTTAATATTGTTTCCGTCTCCTCCACTCGTTTCAGTTTTCAATCAATTTCTACAATTCAACTGTTAATGACCTGAAAAATTAAGATGCCTGTACTAATAACAAATCTCTGTTGTTTTCAGTTTTCTAATGTATAGTAAGAAGTTAATTGCATATCATTAAGGAAAACAAATGAGGAGAAAATTTATTAATATTCTTCGCATGTGGCTGGGTTATTCATTTCCAGCTTAGCAGACGTTAGATTGATTACGTCATTAGACAAAGCATGGTTATACCGCCTCTTCTGAAGAATTAATCCAATTAATGTTACAAGTAGTGTGCTTTCTATAGAAAAAAAGAAATCTCAAGGCAGTATTTTGATTGCAAAAAAGGCTAACTCTGTATGCCACAATGTAATTCTTAGAAATTAATGAAACTGACTCCTAAATTATCTTATGTTTAATGCTAAGTTTTAAAAAATATGCAAAAAGAATTTGATAAAATCTAGGTTGAGCAGTAAATCTAAGCTCTTGAGAGACACCTTGAAACACATGCTGTTATTTTGGACAGAGACTTACAAAAAAAGATTATTATTTTAGAATGTCCTTAGCTTTTTTCCTGGTACAGTTTTCAAGACTTTCGCCCATAAAATTTCGAATAATATAGTAATATCATTTACGAAAATTGTAAATATTCTACTTGTTTAAAACAACTGAATTAATATAACAGAAATTTAATTGTATTTGATAGTTAAATGTTATTGTTGATTAATAAATACCAGAATAATAATATTATTATTATGTGCAATAATATGTAATGCATTGTTGGTTATCTAAAGTTTAATAGAAATAACAGTTAAGTTACAGGAAGTTTGAATCATATATATTCTCCGGTGTGATATGTGAATTTAGAACTATCGCAACACATAATCTCATATTATATATTACTGTAGTCCACTTATAAATTTACAGAATGAAAGACAATTTTCTGAAAATTTAATGAGAGTAAGATGCAATAATTTAATAATTAGATGAAAATAACGGTTGAGGATACCGGAAAATTAACTAATACACAATAAAGACAAATTGCACCAACACACATTAAATAGGATAATGAGTATTGCACTGAAGCGCCTTCTGATACTTCTGGCACATCAAAGCAATTCTCAGTGCTCCTCTCTTAAATATGTCACATGTCTTAAACAGTCCATTGAACAACGAAAGTTGAACAATGGACTCCTATTTCTTCTATAAACATGAAAGAGAAAATTCTTCAAAATATAAAATATCCGTTTTATTACACAGGAAAATAAACCATTATCTAAGAATATGTAGAAGAAAGTCCATATAACCAGTACTGCGGATCAATAAAAATATGTAAACTTTCTCGATGTGTGAATCCAGTTTATTCCTATTTACCACCAAGTGACAGATATATGATAGAGTAGTCTATGCAGAAACTTACAACTCTAACTGCCTTTCCTAGAAAAAAAGTAGGTGAGAGTTTCCATGATTGTTTGCCAACCAATCCCTTAATTATGAATACACCTTGATTGTGAGGTAATTAGCACTGATTATATCCTACTTTTGGTCAATCATCTGCATTTTACAGTGATGCATGGCGATGAAGATGATGATTCCAATTTAGCTATCTATCTATCTATCTATATATATATATATATATTTGTATGTATATTTATATATATATATGTATATATATATATGTATATATATATATATTTATATGTATATGTAAATATATATATATGAATATATGAATATATATACATATATATATATATATATATATATAGTTTTTAATGTGTGTAAAATTTGGAAATTTGGTTTGTTTTTTACATTTCTTAAATAAATTATCTTATTCAGTTTAAACTGAAGAAAAGAAAGATAATATGTAACCAATTTATTCAAAAAATTCCTTTAAAAGAGGATAAGTAAATATTGTTGAAACTAGATTTAATTCCTTGATAGAATGTAACGTTTTAGGGAATGAATTAAAATTCTTACCTCATTTTTGAATATAAAGGACATAAATTTAGACTATTTTAAGCTTTTATTTAATTTCTTATTTTGGAGTGTTCTTTTGTATTGCAAATGTTTTACTATTTTGTGAGTAATTTAAATTAAATTCCCGCATCTATTTGTATTGGATGCTTTTTTATTCGCTTTTACTTTACCATAAGTCAGTAAAAATTGATTAAATTTAATTGTTAAGTACATTTAAATATTTTCGTCTTTAATTAGCCAGAAATTTAGGATTAGTTACTTGTATTTTACACAATTATCAAAGGGATGAAGAAGCATTTTATGACTAGAATAATAATTGTTCTGGGTATTCTGAATTGATTTTCTATGCATTTAAAAAATTAGTTTTTATTGGAATATATCTTACAAGACATGAAACATTCTCAGTTTTAAAAAAAAATTAAAAGTAAATATTTTTGAGTAGAGATAATTTTAAAAATGAATTAATAATTTAAGAATAAGTCTAAGGTTAATTCATTTAAAAATACCTCAAAGATTGAAATGAAGATAAGTGTTATTAAAAGCTTTGCGTAAAATTTTGCAATGATTGAATATGCTTTTTAATTTTGATTTGAGCATTAGAGATTTTCTGCTAAAAATAGATTTGTTGACTATTTTTATTCATTTGTGTATTAAAATGTCAAAAAATTAAAAAATTTTAAAAATTTAAATAAATTAAAATAATTATTTCAAATGGAAATTTTTCAGTTCAAAATTTAATTAATTAAATTGCATAGGATATATATATATTTATATATGATAATTGATAATGATTTTCTATTTATATATGATAATGTTAGTTATTTCTTTCATTTCTTTATCTTCTTCAATTTGTACAATGAAGCAATTATGTGTTTTTTGCTTTTTTATGATTCTCTTATAGTTTTGTGATCATAAGGCTTAGAAGTTAGTTCCCAAAGCATTATTATTATTGTTATTAAATATCTGACTCATTTGCAGCCACGTAATTACAGTCATATATTATAAATGAGAAAAGTTTGTTAGTATCTATATATTCGTGTTTTTAAAATGTTGGAGGAGTATTCAAATAATTCTATCTTAACACATTTGTATTTAAGTCTCAAGATCATAATGATGTCAAATAAAGCTGAGAGTTTGCTATAATCATTTATGCATGCACCATGTATATAGCTATGTGCTTACATGAACTCTAAGAGATTTTAAATGGAAATTTTTGAAAGATTACAAAAATTTAACTATGCTCATACATTTTAAAATCCTTTTAAATAATAAACTATTATATAAAAGAAAAATTTTCACCTTCATAAATCAAAATATAAGATAATTCAGAAAATACTGTTGTAGCAACAATTTCAAAAAAATTCAGTATAAAAGTAATTTGTGCGAAAATTTATATATCTTCTTAAAATTTTGTGTATCTAAATATATTTGATTTATTATTTCTGTATAGTTAAAATGTCTTTAGAATTAAGCAATAAACGTGTATTTTATTCAGATGTTTTACATTTTTTGTAATTGAAAAACAAAATAAACTAAATCAAACATTACCAGCAACTCAATGATTAAGTCTGTTTGATGAATAATTGACTGGCTTTATAATATAAGTAATGAAATGTAACAGAAGTTCACGGGATTATTAATCAATTTTTATTTTCAGTGAGAAGCAAAACAACGAAAATAATGTTACAAAGTTCTATAAAGGGGCATGTTGCTTCAAAAATTATAATACATTTTGAAATTAAACTAAACGGTATGAATACAGAAAAGTTTTAAGCCGCATAGTTTTTTATTTTTCAATGTATTATTGTTCATGATTTTTGGCATTGATATATGTATAATCCTAACTGTTTGACAAAAATTTCACGGATATTTCATATTTAAATCCAATAAAACAATTAATCGAACCTTAAAAAATTCTCCAAATATACGTACAACTTACACTGTTACCCATATTTCATAGATAAATCAATAGATGGAAGTTTTCATATATATTTTTATCAAATTATTCTCTGACTCCCTGACAGAATCTTTTGAAACATCTTTCATCTAGTTCCATCCTATTCCGTTGACATTTTCTTCGATTCATTCAAGAATCTTTTTTTTTATTTTTACTCTTTTGTGTTATTATCCTTTGCTATTCAATTCTCGTAGAGTTTCTTCATCTTCCTTTCTTCTGTTACATTTTTCTAGCGTTGGAAAAGAATATCCTACAATTATTCTCCCCCGAGTCTGGAAGTGGAGGATATAGCCTTACTAGGATAAGATATTTCGAAAAATCAAATTCGTTTCTTTTTGTCACTCCCTTGCTACTTGTGTCATTTCACTTCAGCTCTTGACTTTATGTACTCGTTTTCAATAGCTGAGTGTAAAATGTACTTAACGAGAAAAGAAAGAATTCGTGATATCTTATTGATCCTTTTGAAGAATGTAATAAATTTAAAAAAAAATGCTTTTAATATAAATGTGTTAAGCTTTGACTAGATTAAATGCTTTTAATCTGACCATAACCATAACTGAACCATTATTTAAATTGTTCTCATTAATTTTATTTATCACTTTTAAAATCAAACCTGAAATTTAATAATTTTAAAACGAATTTTTTATATGTTGTAAGTTAAAACATATGTATCTGATAAACTAAAGGTATAGAACATCGAATGCATATAGATCTACAGTTCATAGAATTTAATGAAGTAAATTTACTATGAACTATAAATTTGGAACGCTAATTAAATAAGTACTTATAATTTCAAACACAGATATCTGATAAATGGAGAGCAATCATTGAAATAATTTCATGCAATTACTAATGATAATATTTATGTTGAAATATACACTAATATTATTTTCAACATATATATTTGAACTATGTCACATAAATCCAGATGTTAATAATAATTCCAACGATAACTATATTAATAAAATAATTAAAATACTGATAATGAAATAAGTGAATTCAAATTTTATTGTATTAAATTTAAATAAACTACTGATATCGTACAAAGTTTATTGTATTTTGACTTAATGAGATGATAACAAATTGAGTAAAAGACCCAAGGTTCTTTAAAAAAGATATTGCTTTAGATTATCTTAGGCAAAGATACTCATATCTAAAAATATCATTGAATGTGCATTGAATGAAATATAGCCAAAAACGTTTTATATATATGTGACTTAAATTTATGTTTTGCAATCTTTTCATCAAAACAAAACTCGCTATACTGTTAAAATATCGAGGAGAATTTCAATCAAACGGAGTGAATATTCATTCTTTTCATAACTAAAACTCAAAATGTCTTAAAAAAGATTAAAGTTAACTTTAAATGGTATTAAAGTAATCTCTTAAAGAATATTAAGATAAATCTAATCTTTTAAAGAATATTACAGTTAATTTGGTTCACTAAATTAAAATCAAGACATTTTCATGCAATAAAATACAAAAAATTCTTTTATTTAAAATTATAAATTAACTTGAAAAATCTGACACTTACCCAGCATTGAAAATATCTCAGTTTTTAAGGTACAAAATTACATATTTTTAAAACTATTCTCTCACAAGATTTAGATTACTTACTATTGATTTTATTCAAGTAATAAGATGTACATAATTTAAAACTATATATATGCATTTATATTATCTTTTTCTTACATTAAGATTGATTTTATTCAAGTAATACGATGCACACACACACACACACACACACACACACACACACACACACACACACACACACACACACACACACACACACACACACACACACACACACACACACACACACACACACACACACACACACACACACACACACACACACACACACACACACACACGCACGCACGCACGCACACACACACACACACACACGCACGCACGCACGCACGCACGCACACACGCACACACTTTAAAACTATATATATATGTATATAATATTTTATTCATACATGATCACAGGCATTTATATTATCTTTTTCTTACATGTAAAATAATAGATTACATGTTTTTTTATAAGCATTGATTGATTATAATGCTTTAACTATCTGGCTTATGAGTATAGCATACAATACGTGTCGGAAATAATGAAATAATAAATACTTGTTTCATTTATATTTTAAACTTGAATCCTATTGTTTGATTTCAAATTTATTATCAAAAGTTTAAATCATTTATCACCGATAATTTTATTGTTTCAAATTTTACTTTAGTGGTATTTAAAAAATACCAGGAAAATAAATTTTTTTGACATTTTATTTATTTTTGCTAAGTAACTTGACAAATTTTTCTGTGAATTGCATATCATAAGAATTATATGCTGTTGATAATGTTGAAATTCGAATTGCACGTATTTAAAAATACAAATTTATTTAAATAAAACACTTGTTATAAAAAAGTGAGATTTTTTATCTTTGAATAAAAATATTTGAAATGAAAGGAAAATATGAAAACATTTTACAAAGTGTACATTTTCTTACAATTTGAGCATCAGTAAAAATAAGTGAAAATGTTTACTTACTTATTATATATCTATTTATTATTGACAAATAAATATACTTATAACATGCAAATAATGTAGGATTTACGGCACCCAAAATCACTTGGATGTTTTTTAATATAATTTAACTATAGAATGTATTCTATGGCCAGTAAAATTATTACTATTTTTTTGTTTATTACATATTTTTGATAGTTTGATAGCAAGGAGAAAATACGAATTTTGCTTTATTTACTGAAATATAATACTTTTTCTTTACTTAATTATTTGTTTTTCACTTTAGTTGTTAAAATACCTTTTAAATACTGCTTCTTGGAATGTAAAATTCCAATGACGATAATTAAATATCATTTTCGATGTTTAATATATATATATATATATATATATATATATATATATATATATATATATATATATATTTAAAAGTATACTTTTAATATTATCGTTTCTTAAGTTAAAATGCGTTATAAAATACTTAATATTTATTTAAGATTTCCCAGCATGAAAAACAGAAACATGTCATACAAATTGTACATAATTATGTTTCATATTAAGTTTTAAAATTTACTGTTCTTTTACTTTTTAGAACGTCATACTGATTTAATAGAACATATTTAAAGTAAATTATTTAATGAACCATGTAAAATATAACTTTAATAAATATTTATTCTGTTGACTTTAATTATGTCAAATGATTTTAAAATATGTTGCAAAAAATTATATTAATTTTCTTTGTAACATATCTTACTATCACTTGACACAAAATGAAATTTTTTATAATAAATTACCACAAACAATAATTTTACAGTTTGATATTTTTTACCCAATAAAGGAACTTTTCATGAAATTTCATGAAAATCATTAAGAGTATATTCGTAATTACGTTTTTTTAATTTGAGACAATACTTAAATATATTTAATTAATTAAATACGAGAATAATGCATTTTTTCTTTTACAGATTTACAATTTTCTATTTCAAGAAAAAAGAAAGAGTTTTTGCTTGACGAATTTGAAGTATTTTATTGCGAAATATAAAAAAAGTTTCTTTATAATAGAAGAAGTGATAATGAATTTGATTTGCATTTTTATAGACATATTAGAATTCTTAAGTTTTCATAATTTTCAATGTAAAAAGTTTTTAAAACATGTAAAGAGAGAGATATTTAGGGTATATGGTGTTACATTTTCCAAGAATTTTAAGTTTCTTACCCCTTAAATGTAATTTGCAAATACTATTTAACCTTATTCTTCGAAAATATGTTATAAATATTTCTCAAATAATCTGTGTTATATTATTAGGTCACAATTTTTTTTTATCATATTTTCCCTATGAAATTTAAAGAAGAAGAATCCTTTTCTATTTCATATTTTGTGGTACAAAATACTGATAACGAGGCATAATTTATTATGTCTCATAACTGTTTTATTTAAATTTTAATATTTAAAAAACGAGTGAAAAATATAAAATATTTCATATTATGTAAGTTTTGAAACTGAAAATTTCCAAAAATATTTCTTAAATACTTGAGTTTACTGTTGATAATATAAATAAATCCAAGATGAAATCATACTTTTTTTAATTTTCTTGAAATGTCTCGAAAAACAGACTCCTCTGAGGCAAAATGTTGGTCAAAAAAGATATCATCTTAGTTATGTGAAAAAAATGTACTCAAGAAGCAAATTTTTCAAAATTCTGAGGATTTATTGTACATGAAGGTTTATTATTATATATGTCATCTTGAAGGAGGAGTATATCACAAGAAAGAAGGTCGTTGAAAAAGGACTTGTTTACAAGCACAAGTGATGATATTAGAACAACACATGAATAAGATATGGAGAGGAGGGTAGGAAAAAACAATGTCAAAAATCGTTCTAAAGAGCGCATGTCTAAGAGACCACAAAGTTACGGTTGCAGTATATATCACAAGGGAAGTAGAAAGTCTTAAAAAATATTAGGAAATGACACAGAGATAGGATAGGAAGTAGTAAGGAAGGAGGAAAGAGGAAAAAACTTGTGATATAATAGGAGGCCATGAAAACATTGCACATTACAATAATATTAGACAATGCTTTTCATAAAATATCAGCTCGCGTACAATAGTTAATTACATTTTTGCTAAATATTGATATAGCTTCAGGTAAACCCTTTATACATTACAATCCAATTATATTACATAAAAATTTACACTGAAATTTTCCACGCAACTTTTCCAGTGATAAAGAGTGGTAATTTAGGAAAATCAACTGAAAAAAGGAATTAATTTGCCATCGCGAAATTGTAAAATAACTGTGATTAATTTTTGAAACAATGATATGAAGATATAAACTAATTTTTATTTTTTCTATTTCTTTATATGCTATTCAATACCATTTTGTTCAAAGTCATTCTTTGTTGTAATTCAACTTCAACTGTTTAATTTCATACATTATGGGTGAAATAATTTCCAAATCATTTGAAATTTTTGAAAATTGAATTAAAAAGGAAACAAATAGAAATCATTCTAAATAGTTTTAGTTGTTTAATAAAATTTATTTCTTTGATTATAACAATTTAGAAATTCAGCATTGGAACTTAAATTTTAAATTTTGCCTAAATTAAAGCGAGTTTATCTTAGGGGAAATTTAAATTAGGAGTTTATTATAAATGTAAAGTATGAATAATAAATTAATAATTGTATATAATAATTCATAATTATAATGTATTTTTCTACATAGAGAAAAATATTTCCTTTTTTCTCCATAAAATAATGCGGCACAGAGGCTGTATAATCCAGCATGTTAAATTTTGAGTTTGATTTCTTAGAGGATATTCTTGTTTAAGTGGCAGCGTTATTTTTATTACGTCACTGGAATAGAGATCTATAAGAATTATGTAAAAAATCATATTTGGCTAACACTTCCATTTACGTAATCGTGAGGCGTCACAATACGCCCTTTTGGCAATATTTCTTCAAAAAATTCAGAATTTGGCATGCTGGATTAAGAGGCATCTGTGCCAAAAATGCATGAAATAATGAAGAAATTATTAGAACTTAGAAAATAACCTTTTTACTCTAGTATCTATTGGTGAGCAAAAAATTTTTAATTCATCAATATAAAAGAGTTTTTCTACTCCTTAGATGAAATAAAAATGAGCAACTTAAATAATTCAATTCTTAACTGAGAAAATTTAAATATTAATGTTAGACATAAAATTACAAAACTAAATATTTCAATAAATATTTATTTGGAAAGGAATTTCTGAACTCTTTAATATCACTTATATTTGCTTGTGTTCTGTTTACTATATCATCTGCAAATATGTTTCATGCAGAATATGAAGCTCCTTATTTTAGGAGCAAACATGTTATTGTTAATTTTCAATTCATTTTAACTTACAATCTAAATATCATTTAATGGTACTTGTTTAACATGAATAATCATTTATTTTTAATCATAATCCTTAACATCGTTTTGCTTGATGTTATTTTCTATTGTTTACGTACTTTGAAATGCATTGCAGGGCATTTGAATTCACGTTTTCTACACGAATTTGTGGAATGTTTAGAATTTAAATAAAGTATTATAAACTTATTTTGAATAAGCAATTGCATAACAAATGTTAGTTTATTTTAATAAAACTATTTTATTTATATGTTTTCAAGATTTGTAGTAATTTCCTTAAAGTAAAGCAAGGAATATTTATTGAAAATATGGGAATTAATTTAAAATAATTAGTCATACAAAATACGTCTTAGTTTAAATGTTTTATATATAAGAGCGGAAAAGCAAAGTGTGATTTATTTCTACAGCTTAAAAATCACTTTCGAAGGCAATGTTTAGTTAGTTCATAAGCTGATTAAATGAAATATTAAATAAAATAAACTCCATTTATGTCTTGATATTGCACTGGTGATATCCAAAATAGTGAAACTGGTTTTGAAAATTTGTTTTTATTTTTTGTCTTTCTCGAGGATGTTTTATATTTATTTTTATCAAAACTGCATTTATTTATTAATTTATTAGTACATATATAATCATTTATGCACTGATAATCATAAACGCATTCAATTATTTTAAATAATTACATTTTATTTTACTCTGTATTGCTCATCCAGTAATCACAATGCAATCGGATTTGAAACTAATTATATTTTCAGCATATACAAAATAAGTAGACTAACATTACTTAAGTAGTATAAGTATATTAATAAGTATAAGTAACATTATACTTAAGTATTATATTTATGAAAAAAGGAATGGTGGAAGTTCTTAAATATATGTGTACATAAAGTAGTTGAATGATCAGCAAAGTTCCGTCCTTGTTATACAGTGCGTGGGTGAGTCTTTCATCTTTAGTGGGGATATTTGACAGAGTTTCAGAGATTTACTAAAATTACATGTGTCTCATTAAAATCCCTTATGTTCAAATATCGATATAAATCGGCGAATATATAACCTTTATACATATTAGAGTTTTCCGCATATATAATTTCGAATTATAGTTTAAACTCACTCTGATAGAAAGTAATATACAAATCTACAACTTTTTTAAATTGAGAAATATGTTGTGGTTATCTTTATTTCACTAGTTTTCTTGCTTTTTTAACCAAGCCACGTTTCTTGTATTTAATTCTTGATCACGAGGAAAATTTTAAAATGTATATTTTCTGCTTGATTTTCTTAAGATATCTATACAAATTTGCAGTCCTATATACTCAAAAGTAGATATTTATTTCATCATTTTTGAAACAGTACTAATATCATTTTCAAAATAACCATTTATATTCTTCTGAATTTGTTAGATACTATTTTTTTTAAATTCCTTAATGTTTTTTAAAATTAAATATGCAACAAAAAGTATAGTTGCTTGCTTTTTTTTTAAAATCTCCAAAAATTTCGTCTTACTCAATTTAATTTCTGATCAAAATAGTTAAGATTTATTAACTCTTATTATTAATTAAAAATAATTTCAATTAATAATAAAAATAAATAGCTATATTAATAATAGATTATAATGAATTTTTGATAAAAAAACCTTTTGACATAAACTATTAGAAATTAATAATAGCAAATTGTTGAATATTTCACTGTTTACCACTCTTTACCAATAACATGTCTTGTAGGATAGCAATACAATATATTGAGATAGCCAGTATTTGTCTGGCTAATTTGAAAGTTTCAGCTGAAATGCTATTGTCCGCAGTCAAGCCGCAATCAATGAACAATTATTTGTTCTGTGTTAAAATAAATAAGTGTTTCTTTTTTTTTTTTTGGCACATGGCATTCATTTAGAAACAGAGTCCACCAGTTTTAATACTGTAAAATCCAAAATGAAATTGAGGAATGTAGAGTCCACACTCAAATGCTTTTTGGTTTTTCTTTCCGGAATGACTAAATTAATCAGCTTTGACAACAATTTCGATGGAGACAATACTAGAGGCCGATGACAAAGACAGGAACAAACATACTCAAGACTGTTCCCATGCTCCAATTCGCACCAGTGTGCTTAGAGCCTGATTTCTGCCCGTCTCCTGAAAACAGAAAAAGCATCATTGAAGGAAAAAAATTATTAAAATAATAATAGAATTTTGTAGCATTTTTATTTATATAAATCTTTACATAAGTGCATGAAAATCAATTATTCGGAAGCAAAAATACAAAACTTCGATTACAAAATATTGTGAATGCAATATTTAAATATAAAGGCTATTTAAAATTACATATTTTTAATTATTCACGTTAAAAAGTTTTTTTTAAATAGTCAAGTTTTCCATTTTTATGTTTATTCAATATTTTTTATTAGTTTTAATGGTTAATTTTATAAATTGGTTCATTTTTAAAAATTTTCCTTCATGAATATATTCACTTTTATGAGGCAGGAAATATTGCATCAAGAACTAATCTAATGGCCCAGGTAATACAGATTTTATTCTGCTTAATGTGACAGTATTCATAACTATAAATGGTGTAAATCACTATGAAGGCAAATACTTATAAAATTATATAATATAAAAAAATTAAATAGAAAATAGTGCGTATTAATAATAAAGATTTCTATTATATTCTACAAAATTTTAATAACACTTATTGATGAAGATGATTGATTATGAAACTAATTTTCAAAAATGAGCTTCATAGCTCCTCTATTTGTTATTATAAAAACTGTAATCAGAAAACTGTCATTTCATAGATTTCATAAAATATAATTCATAGGGCAGATAAGATTTCATAAAAGTCTCATTAAAAATATAAATTTTGCATTTATGCAAATATTGTTTAATTTGCATTTGCCTTATTGCAATGCTTTATTGCAATGTAATTTTTTAGTATATGCTACAGCACAATTTATTTAAATTTTAGTAAACGTTTAGTTATAAGATAGATCTTTATAATAAGTTTATCATAAAACTTTTCATAAGATATTCTTTCGTATAATTTTTTGCATTGATAATATAAGCTTTTTATTTTATGATAAGTGTACTGTTGTGAAAAAGTCTATTACATAAATGTATGAGAATGCAATGACAAATTTTGCTTTTTTTAAATAGGTGCTATTTTCTTAAAGCTAAACTTTTCATAAAAGTCTCATTAGAAATATAAATTTTGCATTTATGCAAATATTGCTTAATTTGCATTTGCCTGCTTTATTTTATCACTTAGTTTATCTTAAAATACAGCAAAATATTACGTACTAAACAAGCAATTAGTTGTTTATAAATAGTTTTTTTATAGTCCGTTGTTTCAAACTCACAAGTTGAACAATTAATAATTGTTTATATGAAATTATCAGTTGAATACTCCATTTGTAAACCATTGGCCAATGGAATTTTTATATGTGGATTATCAAAGTTTGTTTTATTCAAAGTTCAAATGTATGAATTTATTCATAGTCAGTTTTTGTTCATGTTTTGATTAACATGATAAATTATTAATCAAAAGCACGTACAGTGTCTCGCATAAGTGATGTGACACTTGTGCTTATAAAAAGGAGATTGTAATAAAATAAATTAAAAATACATGTACACATTTTTTGTGGGTGTGTTTCATACTTAAATTTAGTAACAATTATTACATAACATACATTTTGTCAAAATATTAAAATATTAATTGACTAAAAATACAATTGCTTAGAACGAAGCAAAAAATAGCTCACATAAGTGATGGGACACCATTAGATATGCAGCAAAAATATAGTCTGAAATAAGCAATAATTATATTTTTTGGGTGATTTATTTTTACTCAGAAGCAATTGGCAATAATTTATCTATTTGTCAACAGTATTTCTTTCCAGATTGTTTTGAAATTTTTGTGTTTTTTAGCTGAGTGCAGCCATGAATGCTCAACGAAAAGAAACTGTGCCTGAAATTCGAAAATTAGTTATTAAGTTGAATATTGAAAGTGGAAAATCTACTAGAGAAACGGCTGAAACTGTTAATTTAAGTCATTCAACAATTTTTAATATAATTAAACAACATAAAAAGAATAATATTATTCAAAATAAAAGAAGAATGTCAGACCGTCAAAGCTATCCAATGGAATAAAGCAAATTGTCGTTCAAATTATATTAAAAAAAATACAAGTATGAGAGTTTCTAAAGTTGATGCTGATTTACAAGCATTATATAGTGTAATTGTTAATCCTGAGACCATTAGAAGAGTAATTCTATCTATATTAGAAGAGTAATTCTATCTATATTAGAAGACTAATTTTATCTTGGATATCACAGTAGAGTAGCCAGGAAAAATTCTTCCTAAGTGAAAAGAATAGAAAAATCAGACAGGCTTTCGCAGAATCCAACATATATTAAAATTCTGATTACTGGAATAAAGATATATTTGCTGATGAGAGTAAATTTAACATATTTGGTTCTGACACTGTAGAATCTTGGTGTGGAGAAAACCGGAGAAGTATTTCGTAAACAAAACTTTTGGTGCCAACATTAAAACATGGTGGAGGAGGAGTTATGATATGGGGGTGTATGTCGTCCTCTAGGATTGGTAATATTCTTTTTATTGACAGTAAAATGGATCAGTACAAGTGTATTGACATTCTAAAGCAAAATTTGAAATCGTCAGCATGAAAATTGAACCTTCATAACGATTTTAAATTGTACCAGGACAATGACCCCACACTGCTTTGAACGTTAGACTCTGGATGCTGTATAACTCTTCTGAAAGGATAAAAAACCACAATCTCCAGAATTAAATCCCATAGAGAATATTTGACAAGAACTGGAATCAAGAATTCGCTAACACAACAATTAAAATCGGTGCTACAAGAAGAATGGGGTAAAATCACCTCAGAAATCACAAAAAAATTAGTTAAATCCATCCCAAGAAGATTAAATCATGTTTTAAAAGCAAAAGGAAATCCAACAAAATATTAAAACCGTTTAAAATGTTAATTTTTTGGGTAAATATTTGATAGAAAAGTAAGTATTCCATCACTTATGTGAGCCTTTTTTTCCTCCGGTCGTAGCAATTGTATTTTTATTTAATTAGTATTTTAATATTTTGACAAAATGTATGTTATGTAATAATTGTTACTAATTTTAAATATGAAACACACCCGCAAAAAATTTGTCCATGTATTTTTAATTAATTTTATTACAATTTGCTTTTGTAAAGCACAAATGTCCCATTACTTTTGTGAGACACTGTATATATAATTTTTATTTAGCCAGATTTATTCACTAATAAAATAACTCTGTCCTGTGTGCAATATTTTAATTTCAAGTCACAGTTGAACAATCAGAAAAATATTGCGCTTCTGGTTTTTGGTAACAAATAAGTCAATGGAAGTGGTGGCATATTTAATCTTATGTGTAAGTTTTAAGAAAATAGAATTCCATAAAAATAAGAGATTCCAATTTCTTGTACTTTTGTTTTTAAAGTAAATTAACATATCTAAATTTAAAATCATCGAAGTCTTTCGCCATAAGTTGTTTGAATGTGCAGTTTATCCTATTTAAAATATCTTATTGAAAATAATTTCTTTTATTTTTAAGTTCGGTTTAATTAATTTTAGGAATATTTTATTTTATATCTTATTATTTAACGAATAATTCGTTTTAATCATAAACTTTTGATTAGATTTTTAAATTATATTTGAGCTCAAATAATGTCCTTTTTAATTAAATGAATAAGAAATATATTAAAGGTAATATATACTAGCAAAATTGGAATTTATTTTAATAAAATAGAAATTAATATTTAAGTTAAAATTCTTAGGTATCAAAATGTAATATGCAAGTTTTTAGTTAATATTATTATTAAATCCATTTTTTTAAATATCAGATCTGCTTTATATCGATGGTTAATGTAAACAATTTAGTTATTTTATGAGCAATAATATTACATACAATGTGAAATATTATTTAAGATATTATAACTTTTACAGATTCAAATCTAAAATTTATATTAAATAAATTAAAAAAAAAAAAAAACTATCAGATTATGCAATAAATATATTTTTCTTCAGTTTTGTATAGATGAATGTACTTTATTTTATATTCTAATGTAAAATCAAATAACGACACTCTTTTGTTTCCGTTTTAATAAATAACAAACCAAATAATTGCATCGGTGCAGAAGTAAAACGGTTTAGTAAGGTAATAAGACGACTCGAATATCTTAATTAAAGATTTTTCTAGTTTAATTTTCTGAGAGAAAAAAAGGAAAATGAATGTAAGATTTCTACCCAATTAGTTGCGCGCAAGACGGCTTCTTTTTATTTTAATTGTAAAGATTACCCAATTAACTATGAAGTACAGACAAGACGATTTTTGGTTCAATGAAATGAAACTCTGATTTCTCTCAGAATTTACCAATTTTATGCATCCAATTAGATCTGAAAAATCATATATTTGATAGGAGATCTCATTTCCTATATCACGAGAAGTTTTGAAATAGAAACATTTCATTTATTTCACAGAAACTTTAGATATGAAAAGATAGCAATATTAATTAGATAGTTTATTTTGAAATTTTATGTCTGCTAGATTCCAATCAACTGAAAATTTTTAACAAATTCTCTCAGAATTTTTTAAAATGATGTAACGTGAATATCTAATTACATTTCATTAACTATTATATCTGGAAAATGTTTCTACAAATTATATTTTTAATATTTGTATATTTAGCAAATAATTATTTTAAGTAAAAAATCCTATATTTTAATTAGAGAAATATGATAAAATTCAAAAAAGAAAATGACACTCTTTTTTGTATCATTTTTTATTGTTAGTTTAATGATATAATTACTGTGTTCATAAATATAAATATGCATTGTTTGTATATATTTAGATTATGCATAATCTGAAAATTAATCCATGCATGTAAATTTCTAAAAAGTTAGATCTTCCAAGCGTAAGAATTTATTGTATTGATTTCATTTTTATTCATTAAAAACAATAGTAGTAATTACTTGGTGTTCTCTAAACTTAATCTTTTAAATAATATATCAAGTAACCAATATCTCAAAAATAGATATTTTGCGAATTGTAATTAATTAGAAATGCATCGTTGAAACCTTATAAACAATGTTCAAAATTTGGATTATGAATTTATTTCAAATTGTTGGCAATATAAGTCACAATAGTGGTGTTAGATAGTGCTTTGAAGTGAAGACTGAAATAATTAACTCAAAATATTAAAATTTCGTTCAACATTTAACTAAAGAAGTTTATTTGTTTCCCATGTGTTTTTATGGAAAGTATTTTACGGTTCAATCATACACAAAAAACTCTGAATATCTCAATGGTAAATTTACCTCTAAAATCAATTATAAAATTAGCTTCCAAATAATC
Organism: Latrodectus elegans; assembly: GCA_030067965.1. Taxonomy (NCBI): domain Eukaryota; kingdom Metazoa; phylum Arthropoda; class Arachnida; order Araneae; family Theridiidae; genus Latrodectus; species Latrodectus elegans. The sequence continues at coordinate 110,527,264 of CM057813.1, read as the reverse complement.
CAAATGTATACGTGACAGATTTTAATATTCAAAAATTTTAAATTAAATGTCACTTTTTTATAGATAAAATTAAAAAAAATAATCCGTAAACGATATTTTAGATAACTTATAACTATTAATTTAATATGGATATAACTGAAAATTCATTTAAAAATGTTCATTGATAGTTTTCATTTCTGAACGCGGAAAGAATTTTAATAATAATCATATATCTAAAATATATTTATCATTATATCATAAAATAAATAATCAACTTAAATATTTTTAACTTTTCATATTCTCATTATTCTCCGCTTTAAATTAGGCTTACGAAAATTTATGCATTTAAAAATGATTGCTTTTAATGTAAATTTTAAACTAAAAGTGTCTGACTTAATTAACCATTAATAGTCATTATTTATGATAAAATGAATTATTTTTTTTAATAATAGAATCATTTTTCATAGTCTGTTTTTACATTCAGTATTTAAAATTCATAAACATGTAATAAAACTTGAGCAATTTTTAAAAAATGTTTTTATTATTCGTTATATTGTATAGTTGGTTATCGTATGATGTTATCGCTCCGTTAATAATTTCTCTACATTCACCCCAGTGATGGTTCCTTTTAGAAAAGGTCCAGTAGAAGACTATTATATATATTTGTCTAGCAGGAAACTAGGACATGATTGCCCCTATGAAGGCAGATCCATATCTATGTTTGATATTTGTAAGGAAACAATCACGATAATATGCTTGTGCAGGTTAAACGCGCACCCATCCTCTTGAATATTCAGTATGATCGATGATTTCTTCCACAAATTGACTGTCTAGGTTTTATAAGAAAGACACTACTATAAGCAACTCTCGGTAATAACATCTGTAATATATACTTTGAGATTTGCTACTCTATTGTAAATGCTCTGCTTATGAAAATATCTTCTAACTTGTAAACCTTGACACTGGAGAAAACAGATGCTGATTTAGCGATGTAGTCAAGGTATTTTAAGGTATTTCAACCCACTTCATTACCATCAATCTCATTTCTTTTCTCTCTTCTTCCTTTATTTTGCTTTACCAAGTTTGTATTGCCTTTCTTTATACACTCTGTCATAATTATAAGCATCGTTTTGTTTTGAAACGCCTAAATTTAGGACCTGTTACACTCACCTGTTTACTGGACTCTTGCAAAGTGGCTACTTTTAAAATCTAAGAAGTCAGATTTTTTACGATACTTAAAAAATTCAATACTTGCAGAACTTCAATATATCTACCACACACAGGTAAAATATATATATTTGGCTTTATAAAAACGCTGGCATTGATTACTATATTATGATATTTACGAGACATTGCATAATGTAACTTGTATCCACTATTTTGATATCTGCTCGTACTCAGCAACATATTTTATGTTTGAGGCTTGAAATCAAAAGCTAATTGAAAAATTAAAATTTGGTGCATTTTTTTTTGTCAAAATTACATAAAAAATCGATGAGTCTGCTTTAAAAATCTTTTCAGAAAATTCTAATTTAAAAAACTTGAAACATATATTTATGAAATTTAAAAGATTTGATTACACGAATAAAAATATATAAATTTATATCATTATTTATAATTGGATTTTTCTCTCATTAAACTTTTAATAAAAAGCTGTCAGTAACATGAGAAATAACATATCATTAATACATCTGAAATGTAAAATTGTAAGCAATAAAGCATTCTTTTAAAGATATCTGTTTTAGATGTTTACACAAGATATTTATGAAATTGTTAATTTTAGTACTATTTTCAAAATTAATCATGGATTTCAATGATTTCAAAATTTAATTTGACTAATAAAAATTGCGAAAAATTATATAATTTTTTATGATTATTGCTGTGATTCTATTAAACTAACGCATGAAAAAATTTATATATATTGGTAACTTGCATAAATATTTTAAATAAATTAATAATATATTTTATAGATAGCATTTGTAATTAATAGAATATGAACTCCAACAATTAAAATGCTTATTAGTTCACAGGGAGTTAAATAATATATTATTGATAAAAAATCATTAATAGAGTTTTCTTAATTTTTGAGAAATTTTTGTGGTTAATGAAGATTGGGGTATATGCATTTCTTTAACATTAGATTATACCTACATAATTATTAAAGCTTTAAGCAATAACGTCCTTTTTCACATTAAAAATAAATATTCAATATCTGAATCAATTCTCAGATCATGAAATTATTTTCTTTATAGTATCTCCTAATGTAAATCTTGTAAATCATCTTTCTAAATCAGTATTTTTTGATGTAAGAAAACTTAATTTGCAATCCAAATGCTTTAAAGATATTAATTTATTATTTATCAATTTTCAGTCTAAAATCATACATTTGGAAGAAGTTATCATATCCTCTATTTAATTTTAAATGCAATGAAATGCTTTTCATATAAAAAAATTGATAAGTGGAATGTCCTTCTGTGGGCTGCGTAAACAACATTCATGCGTAAGTAATTAAATATAGTCAAATGAAGGAATGAGAGCTAAATATGATTAATGACATTCATAGACACGATATTATATTCAAATTAAAAGAAATTAAACTTTAAGACATTAAATTAAATTCCTGGAAAATATTTTTTCTGACTTAGATACAGTGACAGATCGGTTAATGAATATAATCTGTTAAAAGATTATATTCACTATCCGAATCGTTTGTTAACTGATTATCGACTTAACAGAGATTTTTTGAGAAATCGATTAATTTGTTTTGAAGACCCTAAAAATTAAATTAAAAAATGTATACTCTTTCTTAGTGAGTTTATTTAAGAAATAGATGTTTTTTATATTAATCAGTAATTTAAATTTTTTACGTATGGGAGGTTAAAGAACATGTCCAATGTCGATTGCTTTTCTATTCAAATGACTGGAATATAAGATTACGTATGCGATGATGAATGATCAAGAGGGGGAGAGTAAAATAGAATCGGTTTCGGTTTTGGATGAAATCAAAACCGAAATTGATGATCTACTTTGGTTATAAATATTCCATTTCAAAATTAATTTATTTTCCAATAAAGAACCTTGAAGTTTAACAGAAAAGTAAAATAATACAAAAGAGCTGGAAAACGAATATTTGGTCCATTCGGTTTGGCAACTCTGCACATTTTACACCGAGATCAAGAAGTGTTTGTTAGAATTCACTTAAGTTGATTATATGTTCGTTGTCCGAACTCAAAAATGTTTCGTGAAAGTGTTCGTTGTCTAATTTGTTTGCAGTCCGAACTGTTCATTAACTAATCACTCCCCGTATTTAGTGCTGCCAGGAAAAATTTATGTTGAGCCAAATAAATTTTATTAAAAATATTTAACTGCAAAGAAATGAATTTCTCTTTATTAATATTAAAGGTAAAAATGTGATAAAAAATCAATAAAGGTGCTCAATTATTTCTAATGATGCTTAACTTTTCTCAGTTACTTTTAAGAAAACTAACAGCTCTGGGAATGTTACTGTCGATGTTCAACTTGATTTATATAAGTGAGTGGGAAAACATACTAAAATTGAGTTGTTTAGAGATTTTATGTAATAAATTAATCTAAACTAAAAATACTTATAGTTTAGATAAAGGTTCTCATTGTTGAAGTACAAATTTCATATTTTGTACGTCCTTACAAAAATACATCTCTCAATCGAAATTAAATCCAAATATTCAATACTTCTTCAAATGGAAAATGGACTCATAATTTCTTTCAAACAGTATATCACTGATCTCAACAACTTTTGTGCTGAATTAAATTGAACACTATATTTTTAAATTAACATAATAATATTTTTTTCATTTGTCTAGTAACATTGATTGCAAAAAGTGGAATTAATTTTAACATCCCAAGGCTAGGATATTTAATCATCAAAACTGTTATCATAAATTAGAAATTCTATGTTAAGATGTTAAAGTAAATGTTCATGCTATTATTTTTAATGTTTCTTCTTATATTCTTGGTTAAACCAAGAATATTTGTTCTCCCTCAAAATAAGTTGTTTTAAAATTTTATTATCTATTAATAATTCTTGCTAATATCTACATAATATTTTAAGGCTTTCTTTAATTTTGTTTATTTTGAGGTTTTATATGATATTTATTAATATATTATTAATATACAAAAAGTTACATTTGTTTCATTCAAATAAATAAATATTAATCCAGTTAATCACTGTAACGATTGATATATGAATTGCAAAAGTTATTAATTCACTGTAAAACATTCTAAAATCTAAAAATATTTTAATTAAATTACAAATATAAAATAAATATAAATTCTAAATAAAAAATAGAAACGCAAATGATTAAAAAATACAATTTGTAGTAAAAATTAGCAGAGTAAAATTTTACATAGATAACTGGATTAGTTATATAACACAAAAACATGTATAGACTCAGAAAAAGTATATTTAATGGGTTTAAATGGAAAATTTAGATAAATTAATAATATTTTAAAGAATTTCATAAAATGATAACAATTAATTAGGATTTACGGAAACTTTAAAAAATTTGATTAATATTAATAAAGAAATTAACAGTTCTTAACGCCATTAAAAATATAAGAAAATTAAACCATAAGTTATCAAAATAAATAATTTATATATATATATATATATATATATATATATATATATATATATATAACATATATATATATATATATATATACACACCTATATATATATACATATATATAATTATATATTATCTTTTGTATTTTATATATCTTGATAAACGATTCATTTTTCTTAAATCCTTCGTATGAAGCTACATAAAAATATATTAAAAATCCTCGCTAATTATATCAGACAAAAAATTGATTTTCCGTTAAATAATATATGAAAATTTCCCTTAAAGGAAAAATCTGAAGACTTTAATTATTTCTACATTTTAAGGATTTATTAAGAAGTCAATTCATGTTTTTATTCGGATATTAATTACAAAATGGAGGAAATTTTCAAAACATCCATACCTTGTTCTGAACCAGAATAAACTGTAACTGGAGAAGGAGAATCTCTTTTTTCTAATTCACCATTTGATAAATCTTGTAAGCGACCTAGTGAAAAATAATTACATGAAAATTTACTATATTATGCAGGTTTATTAAAATATCTTACATCTTATAAAATTTTGTAACATTTATGAAAAATATCACTAAGCCCCTTAAATATAATATTAAACTGTTCGGTATTCTTTAAAATAGCAGACCCACTTTTGATTATCGGTGGATTTGATTACGATTTGATTTAACTAACATATGAAATTACAGGATTTGTTTACTTTTGTGTTACGAAAAGTTTTTGTTAAAAATTATTTATCTATTATTAATTTAATTTTTAACAATTATATCTTATGAAATTTAATTTATTTATCTAGCTACATAAATTTAGTTAATATTTCATTCATTTTTACATCGTTATTAGCAATGAGATGCGTATAATAATTTTTAAAAATTTCAAAAATAATTATCTTGAAATAATCAAATTTTACACTTATCAAAAAAATTTTAATTTAATTTTATTTGGAATTTTGTAATGAAATACAACGTTTATTGGAGGTTTTTATATAAAACCTAATAAATTTCGAATATTTATTTCCATTCTTAATTCCAAATTAAAATTTATAGAAAATCATTGTTCAAATTCCATTAAAAATGTAACTAATAAAAGATATTCTAGAAATTTAGAATTAAATAAAAATATTTCCTGCTTAAAACAGCTTTTTATTTTTGCAATGCATCTTTATTTATTGTTATCTTAATTTCATTTTTGATTAAAATCACATTTCAGAAAGTTACAGATGTTTCCAAAAATTAAAAATCTTTTTTTAAGTGAAACAGGATGATAGTAAATGAGTAAAAATGTTGATAGAAGTTTGAAGAAATGTTTTATTTTATTTTGTAAATCAAAGATTTCCTATGAAATATGTAATTTAGGTTACAATAAAACCTTATTTTATCATATGATTTTATAAAAAAATATTCAGTATAAAATGAGAAAATCATCTTTTAAGCAATTTAAAGAATAAAATAAAGATGAATATAAAATGAAAATTTTCGAGATAATTATTTTTATTTAATTTGAATAAAAAGTACTGCGAACAATATTTTGTACTGAATAAATTTGACACTAAAGAAAATGTTTTGATAAATGTTTCAATTGAAAAATTTCTAATTAAAATTCTTCATTACGTATCAAAAATGTCAGAAATTTCATTATTATTATTATTGTAAGGATTACACCGAAGAAGAAGAAATATTTGAGAAAAAATTTCTAAAGTATTTACCTTCTTCAGTTCCATCTTTATGCCATGTACGAATCATTTTTTCCCCTGTTGCTTGATGGGAACCTGCTGAAGATAAACATAAGAGAAAACATTTTATTTCATGCTATTTATCATTAAGGAAATATATAAGCTTATTTCCATAAAGAAAATGAAACACTTGACAATTTAAAAGAATATTTGCTAATTTTTTATCAATAATTATTTTTTAAATTAATTGACATGATTTTCTTCAAGACCTATCAGATTTTTTTTGAGTTACAGAAAGCTAGTTAGCACAACTAAGGATATCTAATAAGTATTGATGAAACATTAGAAACTCTCTTTTTGAAATCATCCTTTCCTGTATTATTTTTGAAAAGCGGCTATTAACAAGTTGGAATACATCTTGAAGACCAAAAATTTACCGGTGGGCAATTATACTGACTGAGGAAATTTAAAACTATATCTTCGCAACACACAGCAACATACAAATGTCTGAGGGAGACTGTGTTGTACAGAATTTCAAACAAAGTCTATCTTATTTACGACATAAATATTTTTTGAAAGGGATTTTAATAAACATTTAATCAAGTGCAGAAAATTTTCTTAAAATTAATTGGAAACAATTTAAAGTTTAGCCTATCCAACTACAAGTTGTTTCATTGAAATTTCAGACACCACGGGCATATTTTCTCAATCGATGAAATTCGAACTGACAGGAGAAAATTCACGAAGTCCAAAGTTGGTCTCAATCGACAGATGTGCATGAGAAAGGAAGATGTCTGGGACTATGCGCGTACTACCGAAAATTTGTAAAAGACTTCTACAAGATAAAAAAAAACCCTTACATTGACTTACATAAACCTAACAAAATTTCCAGTGATCTGTTGATTGTAAGAACACACTCTGACAG
>CM057813.1:110500073-110515073 GCA_030067965.1 Latrodectus elegans | reverse complement strand
GCTTATATAATGGATAAATATGACTTATCTAAACAAAATTTCGTTAAAATATTCTCTTTATAATCTAGTCCTTCTGAACAAAAATATGACAGCATTTGTGAAAAATGATTTATAATAAACTTCATAGAAAGAGTGATATAAATTCTTATAATCCTTATATAGTTTCAATAAAAGCAAGTTTACAGTTTCCAATTTTACATTTTTAAAAATTAATAAATGCTTCTCCGATAAAAGCGTGTTTTTGATAAATTTAATAAATTTTCCTTGAATTTAATGCATCATCTAAGAAAATTCATTTACTAAATATGCTTAATTGTAATAAACTAAAAATGAATTTCAAGTTATAGAAATTAAATTTTGATTTATACACTGGTGGTCAAAATTGTGGACACTTTTAGAAATTTTGTAATTTTGAAATTTGTATGCTTATAGAAAATGTTACGTGTCGCAAAATGCAAACTTGTATATATCATTTTAAAGAGAATTTATTCATGAATTCAATACAAAACACAAAATTCAATTATTTGCAATACAAAAAAAAGTTATATGTACTTTTATATAAATAAAAACACAGTTATGAAGTGGTTTGTAATGTCTAGCTTTCCTGGCCAATCACTGTTCTTGTTCTGAGAGCCAATCAAATACTGCGAGTAGAAGCTGACATCATGCTTACCTTTGAAACAATTCATTATTTTGCTTTGTTCTGTATAAGGAGGACCTGTTTCTTATGCACTGCTATTACAAGTAGGAATTTTTATAAAAAATTTTAATATTTAGTTAAGAAGCAATGACATCAATATAAATCAGTAGATTGGACGCATAGAAAGATATGTAATATTATTGTGTAACGAGAAAGGGCTCTTTCCTATGCTGAAATTGAAGAACAGGTGGGTGGTTCAGTGACTACATCTGGAGTCCGAAAGCTTTGTTTACGATATCAGGAGACAAATTCAATAAAAAACAAAAAAGAAAATGCCAAAAAAAGGTGCACCACATCTATTGATGACAGAGGAATGAAAAAGACTATGTCTCCAAGATAGAAAAATGTCATCAGCGGCCTTCAGAAGTGATCTGAATGATGCTGGTGTTTCTGTCAGTTCAAGAACAATCAGGAGAAGATTAACAAATGTTGGACAGAGAGGTAGAATTTCACGAAAAAAGCCTTATTTAATATATAATATAATATGTTTTAAATCCAAATTTCAGCAACGAATAAAATACTACAGTGGGCGCAAAGGAACACATTAATTGTAGATGATCAGTGATCACAAGTTATACGGAGTGATGAAACTAAGTTATTCGGTAGTGATGGGCGAAAATATGTAAGACGTAGGATAGGAGAATACATCCTGACTGCATTCAAGCAACTGTGAAAAACCCAGTTAGTGTTATGATATAGTCATGCATGTCAGCAGATGGTATTGGTCGCCTTCATGTCATTGATGGGACACTGAATGCCAGAAATTACATTGACACTATTCAAGAACCAAAACTTCTACCTTCCATCACAGATCTATTTCCCAACAATGCTTCGGTTATTTTTCAGCAGGATTTTATTCCTTGCCACACAGCAAAAATATCAAAAGAGTGGTTTCGTACAAAAAGCATTAAAATATTGTCTTAGCCAGGAAACAGTCCTAACCTCAATGCTATCGAAAATTTGTGGCACCGTTTGAAAACTCTTGTCCGAATGGAGTGCCCATCAAAGAAAAGGAAATAATTGAGGCTATAATTGTTTCCTGGCATCATGTAATGACGAAAGAAGAGCTTAAAACTCTTGTCAGCTCAATGAAACGTCGATGTGAAGTTATATTCAAAACTCTACTAAGTACTGATAACTAACTGCAATCATCACTATCTAATGTATTTCGATAACTATTATCGCTAACTTTTTTTTGTATTGCAAATAATTGAATTTGTGTTTTGTATAGAATTTAGTAATAAATTCTCTTTAAAATGATATAAACAAGTTTGCATTTTGTGAAACGTAACGCTTTCTATAAGCATACATAGTTCAAAAATATAAAAATTTCCAAAAGTGTCCACAATTTTGGCCACCACATACATACTGGTGTGCAAAAAGTAAGAAACAGGTGGTTTTTCTGCCATAACTTTGCGAGAAATCATCTGAGGGACATGAAATTCAGACATTAGACACATCATTTTGTGTTTAAAGGATGACGAAAGCATTGTTGCACAAAAATGAACACAATGCAGTATGGGATCAAACAAAAATAGGCTTTATTGAACTTACAGTATCCCTGCACAAGATCATCTGTCCAAGAGGAACAATAACAAACAGATGTTTCTTTGTATGGGATATGCCCTACCCTTACTGAAATGGTTGCTTCGCACCGTCTCTCCATACTCAGCACCAGATTGTCCAGCAATTCTTGCGGTAAGAGTGCCTATTTCTCAATCAGCATCTGTTTCAATTGAAATGAGTTCCCCGGAGGATGCAATCGTGCCGCATTGCGTCTCTCCAAAGCATCCAACACATGTTCTATGGGATTTAAATCAGATGAGTACGCTGACCAATCCATTCGGGTGATTTCTTCACTTACGAGTAACTTCTGAACAGTATGATTCCGATTTGGTCGTGCATTGTCATCCATAAAAATGAAATCTGCTGCAGTATCACCTCGGAAAAGACACACATGGAGAAGGATTACCTGCTGACAATAACAATCTTCGGTTACAGAACCTCTGTAGAAAACGTGGAGCTCACTCTGCTCGATCAGCATAATGCCTCCACAGACGAGATTTCCAAGACGACCATAACTGTCTCTTTCCGTTGTGTTACTGGGATGAAACCGTATTCCAACCTCTTTCCAAATTAACTAGCGTTGAGAATTGCTTGTCTCACTAAGCGACTCTCATCTGTATCTGTGAAGAGGACGTGATTTCATTGATAAGATGTCCAGTTTTTGTGCTCTTTGCACCACTCTAAACGGTGCCCCCGATGGCGAGCTGTCAACGGAATGCAGAGTTAGGGACAGCGGGCGAATAGGCCACCTTTGTGAAGACGTCTGGCTACAGTAAACAGTGATACTTGTCACCCCGTTACTGTACACAGTTGCTGAGCAACGGCGCTTGCTGACTGATTTCTGGTTTTTTTCGCCTGCAGGACGATATAGCGGTCATCCACTGTAGTTTTTTTCCTGAAACGGCCACCTTCAACCTTTCTTGGTTGGTGGTAGCCGCTTGGAACTTTCGAATAACTGTACCTGTGGTTCTGAAGTGTTTCCAAGTTCTCAAAACGACACTTGTTGATTCCGAAATCTTCAGCTACACTGGTCACACTACACCCCTCCTCCAGTTTTCCAATCACTCTTCCACGTGTGAAATCGTCCAGGTGATTTCTTCTAGCCATATTTCACGGACACACTCCCTTTCACTAGAAACGAAAGTTTTTAATTGTTCCTACGTCCTTCCTTTTATTGTAGGCTTGAATTGTGAACGCCGAACGCAGGCGTTTTGAATACGCTCACGTCACATCTGATGTTTTGCCAGTGATATTTGCATACGCATGGCCTTTCTACTTTGCACTGATCACAAGAACTTTTTTATGCAATTCCATGGCTATCTACTTAAAATTTACATTGTTGCTTAAGTTTTGCACACCAATGTGTGTGTGTATACATATATATATATGTTTGCTTAACATATATATATATATGTTTGCTTAACATATATATATGTTTGCTTAACACATTTGAATTTATTCAAGAACACTTAATGTAGCAAAAATATACATTTTTGAGAAAAAATTATAAGAATGAAATCAGTCTTAAATTGAATAATGTAAAATGACCAGTTGTATTTTGGTAGAATATAAAGCAGAATTTTATTGTACTATTATTATGATTATGGATATTGTATTCTATATTTTTGGGTACGTATTTGTAGGACATTTTACTGAATAAAATGAACTACAGAGCTGTTATCATAAGCGACCTGCGACAGTAAAAATGCACATCTGTTGCTCAGTCACGTTTCTTTGCATATGAATATAATCAAAAGAATATGTGACTTGAACACTTGGAACTTTTGAATACATAATTTACTATTTCAAGTTTCTTATGGCATTTTCTTGGAAGAGTTTTTTAGATAAAAGATAAAATTTGAAATTTTTAAGAAATAGATTCGTAACAATTTTTATTAGGTAGTATTATTTTAAGGCAATTTGGTATATCACATGAAATATTTTATCTGTTACGATATAACTCGACTTAAGTTTATAAGTTAATTTCTTCTTTTGAGAGAGTTTTAAAGAACTTAGTTTTAAAAGAACTAATATTTCAAAATATTTGTAGATTTTGATAAATAGGATATAAATATGTATATGTTTCTCTACATAAATGTATTTAAAATATCTTTAATTTATTTTTTCAAAAAACTTAGCTTTTAAAATTTAATTTTTAAATCACATTGATATATTGATTAGATGTTAGTTAAAGTTATAAAGTAATTAATTCTAATTTATGCTTAAATTATTATTGGATTTTTATTGAATGTTTTCTCATTAATATTGTTTTCATAATCGAAGTAAATTTTATTTAATATTTCCTGTTGTCTGAATGAACATTTTTTTAAAACTTATACTTTCATTATAGATGTTGTTAGCATTGGGCTTAATATATGTGTTGTTAAAGTTTAGTTTCGAAATTCTTAATTAAGGAAAGAATTGGTTATAGGAAATAAACACACCTTATTTTTTATCAGTAATTAAAATTTCGTTCAAAACATTTACTTTATAGAATGGAATATGGAAATAAAACATTATAGAACTAGGATAAAATAAAAAATATGCAAAAAAGTTATTAAGTTAGACTCAATTATATTATATTATTTATTAGTTAAAAGTTTTTTGATACATTGATTATTTAATTTCTGATATTTAAGCTAGATTTTTATAATATTTAATAAATAGCACAGATGTTTTGCATGGAATTAACTGTATCATTCAAATTAAAATTAAATTAAACTAAAATGAGACATTTATCTCCTTCCCATTTTGAAATTTTATGAATCTAAAAAGAAAATAAAAGGTGGTTTGTTTTCGAAGATAAAGTTACTTCCACGGTTTTATTTTTCAAGTAAAAAGCTGAAGTAAAATAAAGGTTTGGAAATCTTGCTTTCTTAATAGCATTACAAAGATATGTTAAGTGAAGTTTGTGACCTGCAAATAGCCGTTAAAACGATGGAACTTCCATTAGAGAAGCAGTAATTAAAGATAAATCTTTTAAAGGCTTTTACAATAGCTGTTAAAAGATCGTTTATTGCTGGATTTTTTTTAGAGGTTACGGAATAAGACTCTTAATGCAGAGACTGTTAAAATTAAAATTTGAATTCTTATCACATTCACTAGAATGTAGTTTAATAATATTTTTTGATTTTTTAAGATTTAAATTAAATAAAAAAAACTTTATTAAAATTTAATTTAATCTAGTATTGTACTGTGATTTATATTAATTAGAGTTATAAGTAATAAACAGCTTATTAGCAGTTCATGATAAATTATTATTTAAGGAAAAAATCGAAATGGAAATAAAGTTGGTAATATTGAAACTATCGTATTCTATAAAAGATTAAATATGCACATGAAATGTATACAGTAAACCTTTGCTTGATAATACAAAAGGAATATTAAAGTAAAATTACAATAGGATAATGTAAGATCACATAATACATTTAAACATTGAACAAATATTTTTGGTAATAAATTGTATTAGAAATCATTCGAAATGAGTTATATTTCCTGCTTTACAGCTGATATTTTAATTTCTTATTTTCAGTTATATTTTCATATTAACATAAATTCTAGCGTTATTATTAAAGTACTTTTTTTATATTTATATACTTTTTTTGGAGTATATGACATGTTTTTAAATGTTTTGCATTAATGGTGTCAAGTAAATATAGTTTTATAGATTAAAACGCAAAACTATAAATACTTACGCTAAGATTATTTTATAAAAATGTTTTAAATATGGACAATAATCAAGTATAAATTTTTTATTAAAACTTTAAAAATATTAAAAAGGCTGAAGAAATTAGTTCTTTGTTAAAAATATGAAACATTTATTTCTTCTTCTTATTATTATTTAAATATGTAACCAAAATGTTTGTAAATAAGTATAAGGATAAATATTTCTTAAAAAAGTAGATGATAAGCTACGTAGAATTTTAATTGTCTAAGAAAACATTGTCATATTTAAGCCTTTAAATATTTTAAAATATAAATACACTTTATCACAAAGAATTTCGTTGATCAAAAATATAAATAATATTTCTCTTTAAATTTCAATATACCACTTAATGACTAATTTCTAATAAGTAAATCTTCATTAATTTGAAATGCTTTAAATTAAATAGCTAAAATTAAAATAATATTTAAAACCAATAATTAATTTTTAGCAATAATATTTATTTTAAAGGAGTCAGTATTTCCATATGTAAAAAAAAAAAAAAAAAAAAAAAAAAAAAAAAAAAAAAAAAAAGTTGTTAAATTTGATTTAAATGTGAGCAGTCACTATTTAAATCAGGTAATTGATCAAAAATTAAAAACACTATATTTTTTTAAATCAGTTTGTGATAAAGCTCATCAAAACATCAATAAAAGTATGCATCAAGTATTATTAAACATGGTTTTTACAAATAGAGAGCGTAATAAAATTAAGTTGTTATTTTTAAAGAGAGGAAGTTCAAGAGAGTTTGTTGTGAAAATAATCACTTCGTGTTGTACATTATGAATATTAAATGTATAGAAAACTATACATACTCCAGTCAATGCCGCTTGATATTTTTAATGGCTACTCAACAAGTAAACATATATGAACATATCTAGATAAAAATGTGTTCCAAATAAGAAAAACAAGATGATTGAAATAGAATTGGAAAATCTTACAAAATTATTAGGATTATTTGTATAAAAAAGAATATAAATCATCATAAAATATTAAGAAAAAAATACGTTCACAATGATTTGTATGTTTTTATCATGTGTACGTAACTATAACAGGGTATCACAGCTATAATATAAAATTTATTATGTTAATTTTGTATTCTTTATATGAATATCAAATTTTGAACTTAAGAAAATAAAATAACCTACACAGTCAAAGTATGTTTATTTTTCAATTAAAAAAGTTTTTAAAAAGTGAAATGGCTTGGGTCATCACTTAAATGCATTTTGTCCTAATACAACGAGGTACGCTATCAAGTCAACTTAACAGCTGAAAGATGATACAAATTATGTAAAAACATCTATTGGGAATTATAGCAAATCAATCACCATAAAAAAATCTCAATATTAGTCAGAATGCGAAAACGGAAATTATTTCAGAAACGCGTGGTTACATAAAATATTTGAAAAATAATTCAAATTTTGAAACTAAAGTCACATTAGTATAAATAATTCCGTCACTGGATATTTTTAGGCATAAGTATCGTAATGAACAGTAAATAAAAAATTATTGAATATTTTAGAAATTTTTAAGCATTGGTTCTGAGAAATTAGAATCTCGGACAACTTCCCTCAGAGGCAATAACACCATTTATAAGAATGGATTTTGAGTCAATTAAAGATTGTGGATGAATTATACAAATAAAGTTGATCATTCAGCTTCAGTTTAACGCTACAGTTTTTTGACTGTAGGGATTGATGTCCGGTGAAGAGTCAATAGTTTTGCAGTCATCTTCTTGACGTTTTCTGCTGATGAACATTCTGATGAGATCAGCATTAGATTATTAAATGCTCATAAAATACCTGCCATCTGATGTCTTGCGTAATCATGCTGAAATTTCGATTTTTTCTCATTGGAATAAAATGTCATGTGATATAATAGTATTGAAATCTAATGGCTACAGTTCAAAGTGACTTCAGTGCAGACCCGTTATTGATCATACTATTTAAGGCACTCTTGTCTACAGTGTAATAATAATGGTACTAGAAATTACAGTCACTGAGTTCACCATGCCCAGGAAATGTTCGCAAACAATTTGTATACCAGTTGTTTCTTGCCCATATCTTATAATCCCATATCTTTTATCTAGGACGTGAAGTCTCTGCGTTATCCAATACAGATCGTGATGTTACATGTCTATTTTATTTGTTGTTAGAGATAATGGACCACGGATAATCAATAAGGCATTTCATATAATTAATATATACTGATTGTCTATTCCATAACCGACAGGTATGGAATTGATAATCATGATATCTTATCACCGGTAGCGATCTATAAGTTCTCTAACATGTTGTTTATATTGTGAATAAACTTTAATAGCAGGCAATGCATTTCATTACACTTCTTACATACTTAGCAAATTACAATCATTATTTTAAATTACTTAAGTGCATATAAACATTGTGTTATAGTAGTATAACTCTAGGTATTCAACATTTAAATAAGTGGATTCTGCAACTTTCCTCCTAGAAACTACTGAAATTAATATAAATAGCAATTGTTTCACTAGAAAGATTACTTAAGAAATTACTTTCTGTAAATTGTTGTTTATTCAGTTAGTATACATTTAGAAAGATGTCACAGCATTAGAAATGAAAGTTGCTTAAAAATTGATTTCACTAGGGGATACGAGCTATTTTTCTTAACTTATACGTAAAATTGCTTTAACAAATGAAAGTCAAAGTTCTTTTACATAGATACTCTATTATGTAGGGGGATGTATTCAATTTGTTTTATAAGGTTTTTATATACAAGAATCCTTAAAAAGTATAATACAAATTCTAGAATTATTCCCATGCATTTCAGAATCAGCATATAAAACAAATATTTCCTCAGATATTAGAAGAAATAATACATGAACAAATTTTGAGAATAGGGGAAAATGTTGCGGTGAAATAGGCGAAAATGCAAAGCTTATCGAAACCAGTAAGTTCTTGTTTATAAAATGCTTTAGCAATTTTAACAGCGGTGGGGAAGTGATCAACAATAATGACACTTATCTATATCTATATTTTCTGACAAATTTTTTATAATATTTATTAAATTTCTTTGAATATATCTATGTAAAATTCTAAATTTAGTTAAAGTACTTGAGAAAAAGCTGAAAATGAAAGTTTTTAATTATTTAATATATTTTCTAAGATATTTTTTATACATACTTATAATAAATTCAAAAATGAATCATGCCCCGAAAAGTATAAAAAATATCTCATATAAGACATTTATATTTTCCATACATATATTCTTTAGAAAATTTCAGTCTTAAATTGTGGAAAATTAGTTTCCACTATGTTAATTTTGTAATACTATTTAACACAAAAATGTAAGGTAAAGGTGAAGTATGGCTGTTCATATTTGTGAATACATGATTAAATATATTCATATAGAATTGAATTTCAGTAACGAACTTCTAAAATTCCCATATCGCATGCACTTAGAGATTTATTAAAAAACCTAACAGACTCCTCAAAAGAGAAACATATTTATTTTCGAAAAGTTCTTTTTTTAATTGAAAAGAAAAATCATTAATAGAATAAAATTTGATTGCTCATTTTGAACGATGTCTTGTAGAAAAATGTTGCTTATGTTTATTATTTGATTGTATATTTAATAATGTAATCATATAGATTATTTATTACAGAATATTACACATGTATTGAACCATCTGAAAACGCTTGAGCTGATTATTCGATCATTCATGAATGAGATCAAGTGATCTCAACTATATATTCATCAATCAACTTTTAATCTTCAAGTTTCTCACTTACTGTTGGAGAATGATTTAATTTTACATAAGCAAATTATGAAGAAGGTTATTTATCAATAAAAATTTTGACAAATTTTTATACCAGAATTTTTGACTTAATATGATTCATTTTTATAGTTTATAATTAAAATAGAATTTTATGAATTCTATATGTATACATTAACAATATATACACTACCACTTTGAGATAATTCTTTAAAATTAAGAAAAATAGAAAAAAGCAAATAAGATTTAAAATCTAAAATTTGATCTTTGGTTCTGTGATTTTTTTAATAATACTTAATTTCCAGTTAAAATTCCCTTTTCTTTGATATAGTTCAAAATTTCCAAAAAATTGTAGAATGGACTTCATTTAATATATTTATGTTTGAAAATTTATTACTTTAATAAAGAAAGTCATTTACTTTTTCATCTTATTTTTTACATTAATAGCTATAAATATATACATTTTGATTTCTTTAGTTTCTTTAAATTTGCTAGTAACACTAACTTTTAAATTAAATTGTAAAAAAATTATGATTTTTACAAAACACTTTGTTTGAAGATAATACAAGTGTCTGAAAAAATTATTTTTATATTTCAGCAGAAATAATTGAAAAAAATACGTATTAAATATTTACCCTTCTGAATTTTAAAAATCTTTTCACAAATTTTTTTCTGTTCTCAAACTGTGATTAAATATTATTAACTATCTTTTTTTACTGATGTTTGAGGGAAAATGTATCTTAATTTGTTAAATTGATTTCCTATATTAATTTGAGGATTTTTAGTAAAGAATTAAATATTATATTTGCTTATTTTCTATAATAATCTTTTAATAAATTATAGAAATAATATTTGTTTACATGCACTTTTCTGAATTTAAACTGCTAAAATACTTTACAATAAACGTAAACAAACAACTTAAAAAATAACATCATAATGAAAAACATATTTTGAAATTACCTGAAAATAGCGTGAGAGAATTAATTTGTTTTCTATTAATAACAATGCAGAGGGCTTGCGATCAATACTTAATTATGTATTTTAATCTAAGAAACGTGAGAAGTTATGAAAACAAAAGTAATCTATTTAATAGTTTATAATTAAATGTTTTTAATAAAATGAATACATTTTTTTCAAAATCTTATTATAATATTATTCGATTGATGTATGAAGGCAGAGTTAATTTTCTTTAATAATGAATGCCTCTCTTTTTTAACAGTTTCATCTCAGATTAAAGTCTTCTCATTTTTCATGATTTTGTAGAGTATTATATATACTAGAAATTCGTGTCATTATCGTATTATGAATTTTTGTGAGCTATTGTTTTTTTATAAACTTTTAAATCCTGCAAAATAAATACTAAAAATAAATACTGAAATAAATTTCATTAAAATTATAAACGTTTACTCCTCAATTCTCCTATTAATTAATTTATTTGGTTTACCTCTCAAAACACCTTTCCCTCTCGAAAACCTATCAGACAAGGGCCTTCAATCTAATATTGGTCCCAAACAACGTCAATTTGTGAAAACGGTGATAGAAATCTAACCCTTGAGTTGTTGATCCATTTGGTAGAAATATATTCTTTTGCTAAGTGGCAATTAATTATTTAGGATTAAAATATTTGAAAATGAGTAAAACGGGTAATTTCTTCTTCTAACACAAAAGTAAATTTTTATCTTTGTTGGTAAGAAGTCATCTGGCCTTGTGTTTGGAAATCGCTCTTTAGGTGGAAAAGTTGAGGTTTTATCTCAGTCAATGTTAAGCAATGGGAAATAGATGTGGTTTTGCCTTCAGCATGAATATCTGCTTGAGATTTTTCCGAGTTTCTTCCTTTGTAACAATAAAAATTAGCATACTACCTCAGAGAAGTCCTCCCGCAAAGTAACTAATGCGGTGGACATAAAAATGTTTTATTACAAGCCGTTATGCTTTCCATTCATTAGAGCGAAACCCTCTCCACATGTGTAACAATTCTTACATAAAAATGGAATTCTAAGTACAAAACAGATTAATGTAAATTTTTTAGGAAATTCAATTAGAAGTGGGAATAATTTTGAAGTGTTTTATAGAGAATGATCTTTATCTGTGCAAGCACTGGGAAATATTTATTGACGTCGTTCAGACAGTGAAATAAGACATTTATGTCTCTCGAAGCACTGCATGAATATATTGGTTCAAGAATCAATTAGAAATCCGTTTTTTATGAATAATAGATATCTAAATTCCTTAACCTTTCCCAGAATATATTTTTTGTGAAATATATTAGGCTTTCTGTTCTTCAAGTTACAACTAATGAAAGATAGAAGGCAGTGTGCCTATCCACATGAGCATTTTACATCGAAAAACACTAATTATAGTAAGAACCGTTCTTTTTCATAGAGTAGGCACTATTATTGCATTTTAACACATTGAACAGTACTCATTATGATGCAAATTTCATGAAGATTAAATATATATTTAAAAATTTATATTATTAATATGAGGAAAGCCATTTTTAGGAACAACGGAAGTCCTTTATTTTACTACATTTTTACATTTTTTCGCTGCTCATTTATGTTCATGCACATTATTTTGAATTAACTTTTATTTTTTACTTATAATAGGTATTTGGATTTTTATCGTTAACATATCTTATGAGTTCTATAAATGTCCTTTCTTTTTATAAATCTATTGTTTATAATGCAAAATAAAATGATACCTAATCTGAATTTCTTAAGAAAATGTGTTCTAAATTTTTCATATGAATTTGTTGTATGGAAGAACATGATAAGGTATATGGATAATCTTGAATAAAAATTGGATATCTATCCATTCATCCATCTCTCTCTCTCTCTCTCTCTATATATATATATATATATATATATATATATATATATATATAAAATGATAAAACGCTCCAAACATGGCCCAATTTAACAAGAGGTTGTTGTATATGAATCATCACATTAGAAGAACATAATTTCAATTATAAAATATTTTCTTTTTATTCATTATAACAAAAATATATTTAAAAGTGTAACTTAAGAGCACTTTTTATTAAAAAAAGTAAAAATCGGCAATAATATTACACATTATTTGCTTTTATCATTGTAATAAAAACTGAATATAAATTTAAAGAAAAAATTAGTCTTCGTATTTTCCTGATGGATTGAAAAAATAATAGATTGGACTTAAAAAATTACCATATAATCTGATAGTTCCCTCCGTTTCACCTAACGAATTCTTGGCAACACATGTGTAAGATCCAAAGTCTTCAACACGGAGATCTTTAACAATCAACTTCATCTGTACTTTGTAAATTCCAGTGTCAATGAGAAGGCTGTTATATTTTGTGTTGGAAAGAATCATGAAGCCTCCACCATCTCTTGTCCAGTATGTTACAGATTTGGGATGCGATTCCAAATTACAGTCAAGTGTAACATCTGCTCCAACTGCTGCTCCCACCAACTGATTAGGTATCCAGATCATTGGAGCAACTGGGTAAGGAAATAAAGAATAATCAGTGCATGCCTGTCTAAAAATCTTAAAACTCTTAAAGAAGAAATCTAAAATTTAAGAGCGATTTATGATAATTTTTTTGGTAAAACAATTATTCATTGTATATAAAGTGAAAATATAGAGATGCTAAACTAAGAGGTTATGGTTATAGGCATTTATTACATTTTTCTTTTGGAATAGGCATTTTGAGTTACTGAAGAAAATAAAAAAAAATCTGAATAATTTGAAATAGTTGTTTTCATTTTTGAGATAATTATTAGAAAATTGTTTCTTATTGCTTATTATGAGATGATTATTATTACATTATTTAAAAACACATATCAAGCGTAAAAATATTTGCAAAAATAAAAATTAGTGAAAAACGAAAAGAAAGTTTTGTTTTATAAAATTAAAAACTCTTCTAATGACATTTACATATACATTGATTTTTGTCAAAGAAGATTTTTTAATGTGAAATCTTGAGACATAATATTATATTATCCACAAAAATCTTCTTATTATTAAGTTATTGTTTATTCATCAACCTTAAAATTCAATTAACGCAATTGAATACATTAATAATTTAATCATACAATTATTAAAAAAAACGATATTGAGCCAAAGTTTATTAAAATACATATTTCTTTTGTAAATATGAATACATATATTTAAAATATATACCAACAACTTTATGTAATTTACCTGTATACATTATTGGAATGAATTTGAATCTTCTGATCTTTTAGATCAGAAAATCACTAGCTATAAAATTGTGGTATTATTATAATCAAACTCAGGGTATATAATTGATTTAAATATTCAAATTTATAAATATTTTTATTAATACCGGAAAATAATTAACTGCTAAAACAATCATAGACACATTAGTTATTGTTTAAGAGCTCATCATCTGCTAAAACGAGTTATACAAGCTTTAGTAAAAAATTATAATTATTTCAGATGCATTTTTTAATGAAATACTGAAAGAACCTATTGCACATTTTGCAATATTTTTTGAAAAATTTTCGTTAGGAAGAAAGCAAAAATATAATTTTTTATGCATTAATATCTTATGGTAAATTCAAAAAGTTTATATAAGAGATTTATAAACGATAGATTGGATTAAATTATTTTTAACGAATATTGTGACTAATAAGTTTCAAAATCAATTCATTTGAGACAATTGGCCCTCGAAATGATAAGCGAAATTCCTAAAAAATGTATTGTGATCTATATAGATGGAAGCAATGATGAAAGTGGTTGCTCAGGAAAATGAATTTATATTTTATCCTAGGGAAGTGAAGGAAAAATTAGGTTGAAAAATGCAGACCATTACTCAGATTTTAGAAGTGAGCTTATTCCCATAAATGAGGGCCTTGGATCTATTATCTGGTTTGACTCCTCTCTGGATTCTGTCTGATAGCATGAATTCTGTTCAATGCATCTCTAACTGTCAGCAATTATTAACAACTTCAAGCATATATCGTCCTTCCGAGAAGTTCATTTTCAGTGGATACCATCTCAATGAACATCTCATGCAAACATCCATTAAAATGAAACAGCAGACTTATTATCTAAAGAGGTTTCTTGTGAACATTTAAACTCTGTTGATTATTTAACCGATTCTGAACTGTCTTCGAGGGCTACGAGATCTGACAGTGTCTCCTGGAACATCCCTCCAGTGCACCACTGGTATCAGGAAATGAGACCTGGAGAGGTTTTGTCTTTGTAGTGAAGCAGAAGTGATCAGGCGGTAATTCCAAGATTTAAAAGTGGACACTTAAGATCTCAGTGTTG
>CM057813.1:110417573-110495073 GCA_030067965.1 Latrodectus elegans | reverse complement strand
CTGAGTTTTTTTCTTCTGTCTCCGAGAGAAAAAGTGAAAAACCATTTTGATACACTTTTGCAAATAGAGAGGAATATTCTCTCTTCAGCTTTATTCATATTTGTGATACTGATCGAATGAAGAAAGATCTGGTATATACATTTTAAAAGGGTGGGATTGCAGAAAAAATATGGAAAAATAGAGTTCATGTTAGAGATCCAAGGCAGTGATTTCAAATACAGCTGTCGCAAATATGGATGTTTTTTTTTTATTATTTATTTGAACGCTCAACAAAATGAAGTCTTTTTGTAATTTTTTTTCAACTCTCTTCTCCCGTTTTCTACTTTCATTCATTGGGACAATTTTATTTTAAGGAAATTCATTGACTTTTTATATGGAAAAAGGATATATTTTCCATTCGAAGTGAGTTTCGGAATTTTGGGCTCAGATGAAATTTTTTATGTTCTACTTCAATGGAATATCTAATATTTTTAAACTTAACAGGCTTGTAAGAATTAAGTTTTAATTAATTTCAGGATCAATTTATCGAGAATTTAAAAGAAAATGTGTAAAACACTTTTAAATGAAATATTATTTTTTTAAAAAAATATTAATTCATTTAATTTGATTAAAATAACCGTAAAGTAATCTATATAATTATAAAATCTGGATTATTTTATTTACTAAAATAGAATATTTAAGAATATGACGTTGCTTTATGTGTACCCTAAAATCGTTGACAGAGTTCTCTTTACTCATTCATAGCATATTTGTTTTCCATCAAGATTTTACTATACATAGTGAATTATAGATGCTTGTAAAAAGGAAAGAATCTCATGAAACTTCGTAGTATTACCCGATAAAATAATGTGTATTCTTAAAGCAAATATTTTCATTTATAAATAATGGTTAGTATGAGCTATTACCCTTCAAGCACATTTATTGCTTTTTTTCGGGGGGGGGGAGGGCATAGTAAATTTATGTATTGAATTTTATAATTTTCAATAGAAATGATTTTGAATTCACTTGATAAAATTTGATAGTGAGATTGAATATACTTGATATAATTTGAGAAAAAGTTTATATATTAGTAAAAAATTGTGAAGAAGTATATGTATATACAATATAGGATCCATTATCCGGCAACCTCGAGACCGAGCATATTCCGGTTACTAGAATTTTCCGGTTTTCGGATTGATGCCGAAAATTTCAATAACCATTTGCAAAAAATCTTGACATCCTTCTCCACCCATGAAATAATTTCTCCGAAGAAAAATAATAACTATATCGTTAATATTTTTCATGAAAAATACACATACAGACACATATACATATAAAGTAATCTAAAGTTTGCAAAGTAAGATTATGTTTTGCGTATTGATGCAAAATATCGTTATATCTAGACAACGATAAATTTAAATGTTTTCCGTATTTTCTGTTTCCTCTACATCGGTATCCTTAGAACTTGAAGAATCGGTGGCTTTCTTATTGATCACTTTACTGATGATCTCGTCATCAGTTAACTGAAGTAGAATCGGAGCATTTATGTCAGCATTTAAGGACTCTTGTATAGTTTTTTCATCAATTATGTGCTCACTTGAAATGCTTTCGGCATATTCTTACAATTTTTGGATGATTTCTTTTTCTTGTTACACAGGAAAATCACAAAATTAGTCGTTTTCTTCTCCTTCAAGAAAAATTAAAAAAGGCCGGATATTATGCCATGCATTGATCACATTATTCTTGTTCAAGGAGTGCCAGGAATCAGCAATACTCCAAAATGCATCTTTGATCGTAAACCCTTTTGAAAATTTATCATTCCCTCTCTGGAGTTGCAGAATTCTAAATATTTTTGGATAAAAGCCGTTTTATACGAGCATTTTAATGAATTCAGGATACCCTGATCGATTGGCTGGATCAAAGATGTGCAATTCGGTGGTATAAAAACAACTTGAGAGTTGTCCTTTTCAAGAGTTTCTGTCTCGTGATGAATCGAACAGTTATCCTAAAGAAGCAAGATCTTCGAAATATATTTGGAAGCTCCGCTTTATTTCAATGACTTTTAGCTTCTGGAACAAAATGTTTTTTGAGCCATTCTGTAAAAAGTTCTTGGGTCATCCATACATATTTATTATTTTGTAAATAGCAGGCAAAATCTTTTACATTTTTTAATGCTCGAGGCCTGGCACTTTTACCAATAACCAGCAATTTGTACTTATGAGTGCCTGCTGCGTAACTGCAAGCAAGAACAGTAAGACGTTGTTTTGAGTCCTTAATTCCGGATGGTGCACTTCCTTCTGACATTACGCATGCTTTTCTTGCGACGTATTTCCAGAATAACTCTATTTCGTCTGCACTATAAACCAGCTCTGGCGAGTACTGACCATCAGAAATTAAACTTGAAAATTCCTCGCAATAGGATTCAGTACTTTCATTATCCACAGACGCTTTATTCCCAAAAATATTTAATATTCTCAATCCGTGACGCTTCTTAAATTTGCTGAACCACTCAGAAGAATAATCAATCTCGCATTTTAGGCCTAACAGTTCATGGAACAATTTTGTTTGAGCCATAATAGCAGCATGATTCAATGAAACTTTCTCACTCCTATGTTGTCGGATCCACTCCACTAACACCATATTGAAATCCAGATTTCTTGGTTGATGCAACGATTTACGATCGTTCATTAGTTTTACTGAATTGCTGTTGCTGTAGAATTTCAGCAATGCTGGTTTCTGCTTTTTTTTACTTAATAAATTGTGGAGCTTCCGACACCATATTGTTCACAAAGTGATTTTATGGATGCTTCTCCGTCTAATTTTCTCAGTAATTTAACATTTTTGAAATATACTAAGGGAAATGCGTTTTCTTTTCATCTCTCTTATATAACTGTTTTCGTTTATTTTTTAGACTTCCTTGCACGTTTGAAAATAAAATCGCTCAGCTGAAGCAAGGATAGATCCGATCAAACACAAAGTCACCTCTTGGCTAAAAAATATGCGGAATCCTTGATCTTCCCAATCAGATCTATAACATTCAATCTGCTAGTCATCCTATCCTTTGACCTAAAAATACGGGACGACTCCCCGTTCTATTTCTCCGGTTGCAGTACGGGATACTAGGAAGTATATATATATATATATATATATACATACATACATATATATATATATATATATATATATATATATATATATATATATATATATATATATATATATATATATATATATATATATATATATATATATATATATATATATATAATATTTATATATATTAATAAGGTAATAAATTTCACTGAACAAATATAAGATTAAACAAATAATCAAGCAATCAACATATATATAATTTTTATTGCAATACCCTCAATTTATCCCATGCCAATCAATTCCTATTTTATACACACATCAGAAAGGCTGACAAATAATTTTTTACCGAAACTGTTCCATGCACTGAAATGACTCATTTCATAAAAACACAGCAGCAATAAATAAAAAACTCATTTTTTAATACACATACATATTTATATATTCATGCATGTAAAAAAAAAAAGCAGCAGCTTCTAGGAATAATTGTTCCCCGCAGAATTGGCCGAGATTCCATAAAATACTTTCCCTTTTTATTTTTGGACGTTTTCCGTAGTCTCAGAGACGCTGTTTGGAAACGACGAGAGGGAGAAAGAGGGTGGAATCAGACATAAAATTTAACTTTTTTGGTAGAGGAAATTTTTTATTTGTGTAAATGGTATTTTGTGTAATGCACTCCCTCCTCTCTCTTCAAACCCATGATCAATTTGATAAGCTTTGCTTAAGCATCGAGGACTGTGTTTCGTGATCATGGGGTTTAATTTTTATACCATGATTTAATAATTCTTATTTTACTTTATATAAAAATGCTAATTTCATCTTTATTTTTTGTAAAACTATACTTAATATCATAGTTAATAAGGTCATTATCTAAAACTGAATTAAATTTAAAATTTTATCGGAATTGTTTCTATAAACTTTGAATTTTCTGTCTCTCTGTCTGTCTGTCTCTTTCTCTCACACATACACGTGTAGGTGTAATTGATTTTTGTGTAATTATATTCTGTGTATGACTAATTTTTTTGAAAACCGGGTTTGAATTCTTTTAAGAAATTATTAAATTCAAGTAATTAAATCTTTTAAGAATAATACTGAGTTTTTGAATACAAATTTAAAAAAAATGTATTTAAAATAAGTAATTATAAAGATTTAGTCCTTACTTAATAAAAACACTACATTATTGTAATTTTACTCTGTACAGAATATTAAAATATTTAAAGGTTCAAGTGCACAAGGAATTTAAAATATTTTTAATTACAGGAAAATCCTAAGACTTGGTTGAGAAATTTAAATTTTTGATATTCTTTGATGTAGGATTCAAAATGACTTCTACTTGAAAGCTGGAAAAATAAAAGGCAATCTTATTTTAAAAATATTACAGGAAAAGAAGTTGAGTTGTGTTTTTCGCATTTTATTAAATTCCAGGTTTAAATATATTTCAAACGTGTTGAATGTTTTTAAATTCAACTCTCTACCCTTTTTATGTTGTAAGAAACGTAAAGAAGGTACACCTTTAAAATATTTTGAAACCGCTAACAATTATAGAGTTGGAATTTTAACTGAAAATATTAAAGACGTTTCAAATTTAAAGTATTTTTGGAAGAGAAGAATATATTTTTTAAAGATAATCATGAAACAGAAAAACATTTTGTGATAATCTTTAAAACATATGTTCCTTTTCTATGGAAATGAATTTTAGAATAAAAACCAGTTTTAGATTTGGTGTGCATTTTAGTTACAAAATTAATAGGACATAGTTATAGTTTATAAAATTATTTTATAGCTATTAAAATAATTTCATAAGAAATATTCGTATTTTTAAGAAAAAAATTTTGATACATTAAAAAAAATGAGAGTCATTTTTTTTATCATGTTCATATATTTTTGTACATTGAAAGGTATTGTTAACTTTGCAGTTTGGGAAAACTTAATGTTTTGGATACACAACTGTTTATATTCACAAATAATAAGAAATATGATATATATTAAAATTTTAAGAAATATTTACTAAAAGTAAATTCCAATAGAAATAAGAAAAAATAAAAATGAAATTTCGCGATCATTTAATGAATCTTAAAATATAACAATAAAATTCTCACAGAATAGAAGTATTTTGTTTTTATTTCTTGTTGTGAAATATGACCCTAAAAAGTAATATTAAAGCTATGACTCATAATTTGGCATCTTATATTCAAATTTAAAATGGAGGTTTCCTTAAAATGTGAATTATTTTTATTTCAATAAGGATATTTTTCCAATAAAATTTGGAGTACATTTTCGTTACTTCAGTATGTAATTTATTAGAAAGAATAAAAAGCATTTATATGCAATAAATGTTTTCTTAAATAAATAAACACACGGATCATAACCACTACACTAAGCAATTCAAAATATTATGAAATCTATTTTAGATATAAGTATGAAAAATTATTGAAACAAACTGAATATTTTAAATATTATTTTAATCACAAACATTGAAAGACGTTTACCAAAATATAATTTAAAATATATCTGTAAGCACACCACAAAAATTAAAATTAAATAATTTTAAAAACACCATCTCATCAGCATGCAACACAAATATAAAAATGCAACTAATAAATTTTTTTTTTGCCAAAACAAAAAAACATATAATAAGGTATGAGTAAAACGAGAAGAAAATTAGTTGATAACGATAAACAAATAATGTTTTGAAATGTTTTGAAATTCAAATATGCATGAAAGGACACTTCGTGAACAATCATAGAAAATAAAATTTATAATTTAAAATATTTCTATACCGACAACTTGTATCAAGCCAATCATATTTTTCATTGGAGAAGTATTGATTTGGCACATGTAGTGACCGGAGTCCGACTCGTTTACATTCAAGATCGTCAGCCACCACGTGCGTAAGTTGTTGTGGGTTATCTTATACCTGGGATTGCGAGTAATAACTTGGTCATGAAGTGTGAGAAGTGTGTGGCGATTTGTATGAATCCATGCAACCTGTAAAAATAGTGATAGCATTCATAGCATGAATAATAATTGACACAGTAATATTTCAGATTATGATCTAATTTACTTCAAAAAAGAGATTTTCTACCCTGTAATACTAATTACTTAAGTTACAAATTATAAAGGAGAATTTATTCGAAAAATACTATAAAATGTTTGTTAGTAAAATTACAATTTTATTAAAGATATTTATTAAAAGAGCTAGAGTGTCACAGTAATTTGCAATATTTGACATGCATTTGATAGTTTGTGCATATTGAATAAAATAAGTCGGCAATATTTAAAATATGAGTTGATACCTATATTATAAAATATTTTTATATTAATTCATAATATATCAGCAAAACATTTTGTAAAATTAAGGATTTTTTAGTGAAATAAATGTTAGCTTAAGTATTTTTTCATTTATAATAAAATAAATATCTTACATGAATGAATAGCAAAATAAGGTAGATATTTGAGTATTGAAATCTCAAAAAAATATGGCATCTATTTTGATATTTTTTCCTCAGAAGATAATTTATTGTTAAAAATTTAAAAATAATTTCTCAGTAAAAAATTAAACATAAGGAATATGATACATTAAAAAAAAGTTACTTTTTTAAGTAGTATAAGGTAATCAGGAAAGTTCTTGTCATTTTCGCATAGCCATTGAATAAAATGAGATTAATTGTGAAATTAGTGTAGGACGTATTTTAGACACTGGTCAGTGGAAAATAAAGATACCAGTAATTTTAAAGCAGATACAAACACACAATCATTAATCGTAACTCATAAAGAGAAATGGACGTATCGAAAGAAATCGTTTTGTGTTGTTTGCTTCACGATTTTAAATTGGACTAATTAGCTGCTGTATGAAGTCGTAGAATGTGTCTAAAGTTTGGAGATAGGGCTGCGAAAGAATGTACGGCAAATCATTGATTTCATGAATTCATGTCTTTGTTCCAATGAAATGAAGATGATGTCTGGTGGACTAGGGGTTTATTATGAGCTGCTACCAACAGTCCAAATGGTTATAGTGGATCTGCACTCGGCATTTGGAACTTGTGCAACAGGCGTTGCAACAGGAAACATTTCTTAATCGCAAAGGCTTACTGCTCTTGGCCGATGATGAGTGGCCAAAAATACCAAACAGCGACTTACTTCGGAGATTTTGTGCAACTCTCTTTACTCAACATATCTTGCACCATTAGATTATCACATATTCTATTCCGTGTATAATCATTTTTGTTGAAATTCCTAACTAATAAAAAAGACTTGCAGCAACACTGACGGACTTATTTGCGTCTTAAACTGCTGTGTTTTACAGTTAAGGGGGTGTCACATTTTTCCGCAAGGAGGGCTGAACTTGCATTACATTTTAAAAGGAAAAAACCGTAGACATGTTAGAAAAAAGTGCTGAATGCTAATGGTGATTTATTCGAAAACTATTACTAGGTTACGCTTTCTGTTCTGTTTGGTCATTAAAAATGGCGAGAATCTTCGTATATACCGTGTATATAGATTTATCTAAATAATAATAATAATAAATAATTTATATATATATATACATATATATATATATACTACACACTACTATTTATAATTACACATAACAAAAACATGTACTCATTTTTTTAAATAAATTGTTATAATTTGTTGTAAGTTGCTTTTAATATAGAAATAAAAATTTTCAAAAATATATTTTTAATATAGATTATTATTCCTTTTTGTGCACATTAATATTTAGTTAAAAATTTTAATTGGATTAAAAATATTAATTAATTAAAAAGTAAATATTTCATATATTACTTAAATCACAAAAATTACACTTGCTTAGAAATAGAAAATTAATTTAAATCTGCTCCACATTTTGTAAGGTGTCATGTGTGGGTAAAGAAAGTGTTCATTGTAATAAAATTATCCATATCTTAAAATGAAACATTTTACGGTATTTGTATGCAGTAATGCTTTATACAATAAAATATTGTTTCGTATATATTGCACAATCGTTTTTAATTTATCATAAAACACTTTTAAATAACTATATTATTCTAGAAGTCGCGATAGCAATAGAAAAATATATAAATGTTAAATAATAAAAATCCTATTTTGCTCCGCTTTTAAATATAAAATAAAGAAAAAAGATAAGCTATTTTATTGTAGTTAAAGTGAAAGATCTAGCTGTGATAGAAATACGTCAAATATATAAATATAAATCATAAAAACATTTTATTTTAAATTTTTTGTTCTTTTAAATACTTATGTTGTAATGTATTTTTCAATTAAATCTCCTCGTATCACAATATTGATACAGCGACAAAATCCCACGAGTCAGATCTAATTAGGAATAATATTGAAACGCTTTGAAATATTTTGAATTTCTTATTTTAAAACTTAGATATTTTTCAATTTCATTATGTTCGTACTGAATATTTTAAAATATATTTTATGCTTGATATTCACAATAATCTTTTCTAGTCAAATAAGTTATTAATTACTTTTCGGGTTAGTCCTTTTTAATTTTTTTTATTAAAAGCAAGCATAATAAATAAATTTAAAATGACTCAGCATAATGAGCGAAAATCTTAGCAAAATTATTAATATTTAAAAAAAAATTTAAATAGAAAATATATTTTTAGACAATTTCTTTTTTACTTCGACAAACTTTAATCTCGTGTTTCTAACATACTCCTATCAAAGATAATATTAATAAGGAACGTGCAAAAAGAAAATCTGATATAGCCTCATTCAACAATATAACTTCACTCTGCGTTACCTTATTTCCTTTTTTCATATATAAAAAACATAACAAAAGGAGAAAAAAATGGTTCCTCTATTTAAAAATTCCATTAGTCGTTCTTTGACGCATGTAATTACACATGAAGGATTACGGTCGCAGTGAGCTTGGTCCC
This sequence comes from Latrodectus elegans, assembly GCA_030067965.1. Classification (NCBI taxonomy): domain Eukaryota; kingdom Metazoa; phylum Arthropoda; class Arachnida; order Araneae; family Theridiidae; genus Latrodectus; species Latrodectus elegans. Next base: position 110,486,113 of record CM057813.1, on the reverse strand, counting down.
TATGCTACTATTATTGTAAGCATGTTTAATTAGAGATGACATGGAACGGATAATTTTCTGAATACGGAATGTGAATAAATAAGTAATGATTGTTTGGGAATTAGTTCCGCTTGTTTCAACAAAACACGATTTTGTTCATCCTTTTTACAAGCGAGGGAGCTAATAATCCCTCCGTCTCCATTGGTCTTCTTTCGATGGAATTTGAATATTAACGAATCAGCTACCGAGAAGAAATGTGAGTAAAGGGATTTTTAGAGATATAATAACAGATTAAAATGATACCGTAGGAGAGATGTGAGAACGATACTTAAAAATCTGCATGTGCTACACTATATGTTTTCTTTTTTAATATTAATATCATATTTGGTGAATATATAAATATTTGATTCATTAATGAAAAGATTAATCTTTCAACGGATTATAATTTAAGTTGAAAAATCTTTAAAATTTAAATCACAAAGAAAAACGTTTTATGCAAACAAGTGTAAATCTAAAATTTAACTGAAAATGCTTGGCATTTAAAGAAGTTTAATGACCAAATTAAAAAAAAGTAAAGATTTTTATTTCAAGATTTTAAGCAGATTTACTGAAAATTTCAGTATCATAGAAGTACACTAAGTACAATTAAATTTAAGAAAATATAAAATTTTGAATAATTTATAATTAAAAAGATCTTCTACTACTAATTTATTTTCAATCAATGCCAAAGATACATATTTAATATCTGTTGAGAAAACATAAATTATATTTCATAAATTAGTACAAGAAAATAGATTTCTTAAAAAACTTTTTAAATGTCATAATGTTGTTTTATTTAACATATAAAGCAAATAATGTATATGTGTACAATAGATAAGAATTTATGTATATTTATTATGAACTGCCAAACAGAAATATATTTATAGAACAGCATCAAATAGAATACTATTTAACACAAAATTTATATATTACACACTGTACACTGTAGAAACATTCGTGTTAAAAGGGAATATATATATATGTATATATATATATATATATATATATACATATATATATATATATATATATATATATATATATATATATATATATATATATATATATATATATATATATATATATATATATATTGTTTGCTTGTTTCTTTCAATCTTATTATAATTGTATTTTATCACTGAAAATATACTTGTAAGCATTATAAGTTTTTCAAATCTTGTCCTGGATTAGATAACGACTTGCACGGATAATTAATTTATGTACAGATACTGTCGATGTACGTGTAATGTTTAGTAGATATTGTATAGTTTTTAGATAATAGAGATGAGATAACTAATTCATTTTGCAATATATTCAGGGAAATTTTATTAATTTTTTCCATAGAATATGAGCGCACTTATAATTTTGAAACATTAAATAATATTTTGTAACATTTTGTGCACGTAATTAAAATTTATACCTAATTTAAAAATATTCTTTAGTATTTATTCAAAACTACAGATATTAGCACATTTAGCAATGAATTTTACCCTAATAAATTGAATTATTTTGTCATCAGATAAGTAATAAATTTCAGTTATGTATAAAATACAACAAATCAATAAACTATAAGAATGTATTACATAAAAAGAAATGGAGTAAAATATGAATTATAATATAGAGCAGAATAGGAGATTTAATTGAAATACACAGTTTACTATAAGATCTAAATTATATATTTATTTGCTTATCAACGTTATAGAATTTATTCCTTAGGCAAGTATATATTTTCATGAAGCTTGTTTACTTCTCATTGAAAATCAGTTTGGTCAGATAATATATTTTTATTATTTTTTACAAGAACATTCAATTTATTTTAAACAAGCGTTTAGAGTTACCAAAATTCATGGCAGGAAATTGTTAATAAATTTAATCTAAGCATATATGGGTATAGAAAAGTTTATGCACAACTTCACGTAAATTATTCTCTGTAAGTTTCATTAGCTTTAAAACACATATCTCTAAATATAAAGATGGCAAATTATTTCTATTTATGTCAAACTTATGGCATCATCACTATATTGAGTTGTGTTTTAATGACATACACTAAAGCAACTTATTTATCTTATGCTATATTTACATGCATTTCTGCTAATCATGCTAATTAAAATATTGTATAATTGATTCAAATTTTGTCACTAGTTTCGTAAAAATATTTGAAAACTGAAAAAGCAATCAAATTGGAGAGTGATATTACCTTTAGACTTTTAAAATTTATGAAAATAAAAATTTTGAAGATAGCAACATATAGAGAAATGTAAAACATATTTTATAAAATTCCTTAAATAATAATAATTAAATTATATCATTTCGCTAATAAAACGAGAAAGTATCAAATATAAAAATTAATTTTTTAATATTATTAATATTTTGTAAAATAAATAATGCAAACGTGAATATCATTTTTAAAAATAGTTGATTTGAATGTCTTTTAGAACGTTTTCCTTAAATAAGTGAAAACATTTTCTTTTCGACAAAATTAATGTTGTATATATTTTTAAACTTAAAAATAAAAATTCAGTATTCAATAAATTAATAATATAACTAGAGTTTGTCAAATCGTTTTGCTATCTCTAATGATTAACAAAAATAATGTTGTAAGCATTAAATTTTCAGTTTATTGTCCATGTGATATAAGCATTTTTGCATGTAGATTTAAGATTTTTATTAATTTATTAAATGTTTAATGTGCTATTTGTAACAAATTTATTTTATATACTTAATATTTCTAAAATTATATAAATATAAATCCTTTAACACCATGTATGCATATAGTATGTAGGAATCATACTAGTTTTCTAATATGATATTTATCATTCCTTATTGTTATCAATTTTTTTAATTATTTTTAAAAATGAAATTATAATAAATATAATACACACACATCATTATTATTAATAGTTGTAGTAAGCCTTCATAATTAGGTAAACAAAATATTTTATGTTATCAAAATATTCCAAGTTTTAAAATTTTTTTAAGAAATAACTTTCTAAAATGTAAAGATATGTATTAGGATTTACTTCAATAAAGGAGATTAAACGCACTTTGACATTTAATAGTTATTATCCTTGAAGAAGAAATTTTTATGTGACATGCGTTAATATCTCCATCTCTTATCATAATGTTTAAATATTTGCTACGACTTCAGATTGGAAAATAAAATCAATTTTGACTGTGATAAATTAACAGTTTTCTTTATGATTAGTTCTTTAGAAGGCTATTTTAAGATTCTGGATTACAAGAAAATATAAAAAGTAAATTTTAAGCCTTTAAAAATATGATTAATTTCTATTCTCTAAAACTTTCGAAATTGACACTTCTCTAAGTAGAATTGGCGTCCCATGTGTCATGGAAGAAGAAAATTAATATTTTAATTTCATAGGAATGTAAGTTAAGCTAATAAAATCATTTTATTATGTGTTTTATTCATTTATCTTGTATTCTGTCTTTTCAATTGGGTTCTTTCAAAAGGGAATTTAATTTTAAATCTAAAGGAAAACCTGAAATAAATGATATTTTGATTCTAGTTATTTCCATTAAATTAGAATTGATTGAACGTAAAATCTAAAATGATTGTTCCTTATAATTAAATATTTAAAATATTTCTCTTACTTCAATAAAGAAGAAATTATTGATTCCTCATGAAGCAGTTTAATGAAGGAATGGTAAAAGTAGGATAGATACATAAAAAGTAAAATGCTTTCACATTTTTAAAAAACTGATTAACAAAGTTTTTGTTTTATCATTCAAAAATATTTGCTTCGAATAAAAAGAAATTGAAATTTCTGAATTACTAAACCTAATACTTAAATTGCATGTAATAATAAATTTTATTTCTGATTCAAGTCAAATAATTTAATTTTCTTTATATTTTGAAAAGTTTAAACATTGAATTTTAAGTTGAGTCATACTCAGAAAAATAAAAAAAATTATCTATACTTTATTTATTTTAATGTTTAAGGATAAATATTCTTAAAAATAATTTAATTCATATTTTTCGATTATAATATTTACAAACAAAAATCGGTTTTGAAGTTTTGAAATTTATATTCAAGGGAAAAATGTTTTGTGATATTTTTCAGTTTTATATTCTTAAAGTTTTATCTCAATTTCCAACAAATAACTAAACGTGAAAAAATACCTGTTCAATTGGAAAGATATTTAGCAAGATAAGACTATTTGGAAACGACATGAGAATTTTATATAAGGGGTAGTAAAATATTTTCCTCTAAAATAAAACATAGAAGTAAACATTTGAACGAACAAGTCCAGAATCATAAGCAATATGAAATATAGTCGATTGAAAAATGTGTTCCAAGTACCATCGCATAACAATGGAAATCGATAAAAGAATTTTCAAAAGTCAGGCACTGAGAAAGGTTCCTTTGATCATAAATTTTATAGAAGATAAGAATTTTATTTTATTATTGTGTTAATAAACTTGGGTATTTATTTAGTTAATTCAAATTTCACAACATCACAGATGACATTTCATTGGGAATTCAATTTTAAGGAGTTTTTTTAGGATATGCTTTAAAATGTTCTCTTATTTTACTGTTAATGAATTAATTTGAATTTTTATGTGGCAATTATTGAATGTTTCTTAAAACAGATGTTAACTAGAAGCATGAAGAAGCAATGAAGAAAGTAAACATAAAAATGAGAGAAAATAATTTAAATTAATTTCAATTTATACTAATATACAGATTAAAACTTCATGATTTAATTGTAAATTTTAAAATAATTCTATGTTTACCGTTTTCCTTAATAATTTTTTTCGTTTATTCCTTTCTACAATAATCACACACAAGTTGCAATAAAACTCATTATTACCAATGAATTTGAAAATGGTTATAAACTGAATTAGGTTAGAAAAATTTTATATAAAAACACAAATATATTTACATTTGCATTTTTTAAAGACAATTACCGATAAAGATATTCCATTACAAAAACCATATTTATTTTGAGGAGAGATGAATAAAATGAATATTTTTCAAATTAGTACAAGAAAACCTTTACCATTTTCACTCTTTGTTGTGAACCATGCTCGAATATGCTATAAAACAAACATAGAGAAATAATCTTGGAAACGGTTTAAAAGGAGTCAACTAATTTTCATATAGCCTATGTTAGGAACTTGATTTTAAATAGTTTTCGTTTTATTAAGCGTCATTAAGAAAATGTTTTTATTTCAATAATTGTATTAAATGAATATTTACTACATATTTTATATTTATAATAATTCCATAAAAAGATAACGAGAGAAGCATAAATGCACTGTAAAACACTTTGTAATATTTTAAAAAAAGAGTCAGGCTTATAAGTGCCTATTTTCAAAATAATAAATATAGGGAACGAATTATTTATGAATCATCTTAAAGACATGAATGAAAGATTATGAATACTACATATTCAACACAATTTTTTATGATTTTGATTAATGCTCATATCTATTTATTATGTAGATATAAATCTATTTCGCGTATGTTCTATTAATTTCAAAAATCATTTAACATGAAATTTGAGACAAATAAACTTATTAATAGAAAGAAAATGTTTACAGAAAAGAATTATTTTGCATGAGTTACATATTGTGTATCCCCATTAATTTTTTTATGTAGCAAGTAATTTCTTCCTACAGATTTTAGTATTTCATTTAAACAACATTAACAATTTAGGAATAGTTTTGGTATTGTTCCAACCAAAAAGATACGTGATACCGTATACTTTGTTATTAAAGAAGCTTTTACTTTTAATTGGGTTCTGTAGCTTATTTTTACTTCATGCAACTAAATTCAATAATGATTTACTTTGATCAACGCGTAGAAATAAAGATCAAATAAAAGTCATTTCATTTCATTTTAAAGTTAGCTAGGATTTAAATTTTAAAATGGCTATAAAATGAATTTGATTAAAAAATGATGTAGAAATAATTCTCAAATGTTTGTACATACTATAATATGATTTTCAAAGTGTTAGACCAGGACTGAAAGGGTTTATAAAAATGAAAAAATGATTTTTAAGTTTTAAAAACTCAGTTTTTGAATTGAATTGAATTTTTATTTTTGTTTTGTCAAAAATTAGCATTTTGTCTAAATAAATCTTTCATCTCATATAATTTTAAAATTTAATATTATGATTTCAAGAAAACAATGGTATTTCTATTAGAGAATTTTTCATTATCTTTTCTAAAAGAAAATTACCTCAAATATGGAAGTATTATATAGGAAACTCACATTTTAGCCCAAATTGTTTTTATTGCATATGCAATCTTATTTCCAATAAATATCTTAGAGGGTTAAAATATCTTGAACATCATTATATATAATCAGTTACACATAGTGAGTGAGTGTGATTGTTCGACCTCGTTTCCTTAAATTCTTTATTACTTTTACATATGAAAGTTCAACATTATTATTTAATGACATATAATTGCAATGTTGTTGGTTATTTTGAAAATAAATTCTGTATTGGGTTGGGATGTTTATGATTAATTTTAGCAAATTCCATATTTGGAAAGAAGAGATTACAATTTTGATAAATATTTTGCATTTTTATTATGCAGATCTAAGTGAATATGTTTGAAATGAGTTAGGCAACATATTGAACCTTTATTATGAAATTCTGTTTCCTTTTAAAACATTTTAGCAAAGAAATCTATTTCATTTTTAAAGAAATCTTTTTCTTCAGAAAACGTTTATATATGTGCTACAATTCAATTCAGAGCATTTAATGAATTTAAGTGAGACAATATTTATCGTGTACCATGAAACACATAAAGTATTACATTTTCTTGATTAAAAATGAATGGTTTCAGCAACAATGTAAAAATGTTCTGAATAATACGAAAGAAAATCATTATTCTAAGGAGAAAATTATGATACAAATATTATTATTGTGTAATTTTAGTAATTAATTTATTATTCTTGTTGTTATAAATCACAGGACATTTAATAAAAAGAAAATTTATATATTGAAAGAATACAAAGTATTTAAATAGAAAGCATTTTATTAATGATCAGCTTAATATTTTATCAAGTAAATAGTTATTGAAAAATTTGAAGTCTATTGCTTCCAAAATGATACAATAAGTGCTGACAAAATGTAAAATCGATTGAACAATTCATCCTAAAGCAAACAGAAACAAAATAAATATATATGCAAGACATATTTTAAACAAAGAATTTACCATAATTTAATTACAATAGATATATCGTAGCTTTATATTTTATTTTAAATATACATTGTATCTGAATATGCTAAGTCACATTAATATAATTCTTGCATGCATGAATAAGCAAATTAACTTATTTATATAAAAATAAGTCAAAAGTACTTATACATATATGAATAGTATGTAAGTAATATTGAAGGATTCTTTAATTATTTGTATTTAAGCATTTATTTTAAGTTTTCCCGAAAATAAGTACTTTGTTTTTCCACTTGAATAAATTGCTTGACTTTAAATCTAATTTTTTCAGAAAATGAAAATGCTTAAGTATATTATTGAACTATCTTAACTATAAGAATTTAAAACATTTAATTGCTATACTCAAAATGGTTTCCATTGATGTATAAAATAAAAATGTAAGCATCTTTTTAAATTTCTAATAATATTTACACTTTCAAGTAAGTACCTCATTTAGCAGAAACTACTATGGAATAGTTTATTTGTAATTGCATAATTAAATTATTTACGTGATATAAATAAATTATAGACATTGTAATTTAATATATTTAATATTTAAAGATTAAATTGATTTTACAGTAATTTATATAGGTAGAGAGATTTCTTTAAATCTTATTTTTGTACTTCAATTTATGATTAAATTGAAATACATAATTAAAATGATTTTTAAACATTAGTACTGTTAATTAAGAACAGTTACTTGTTTTGATTAAAAAGCGGTAAAATGAAAAGTGTAACCTCGAGAAAAATTTTAGTTCACGGTGTATTTATTATTAAAAATAAATAAAAAGAGAAATAAAAAATACAGAAATAAACAAAAAAATCAAATAAGTTTAAATTTATTTATTATTGATAATTATTAAAAAACATTTGTCACGTGACAAACTTTTTGATGATTTATTTTATCCCAAGTATTTAATTTTGCTTATATAAACTGTTATTATTAACTGTAATTACCAAATATTTATTTATTTTCTCTAATTTCTATTAACTATTTGTACTTAAGATACAATTGAACTGACTTACAACATCAGTTTAATATTTTTGTCATTCCATTATAAAATAAATTTTTTCTCTGTATAGAGCAGCGTTGCAGAATTTGTGTCAATGTTATTAAATATTATTTAAGTTAATGAAGAACAGAAAACAGCTAAAATTTGTCAATTTATTTAAACTTAACAAATATTAAATGTTTTAGCAAATAAAGAATAGGTTAATTGCTTAGATATTTTTTACAAATATCATAAATATTGTTTACAATCATTACATGGCATAAATAAGAATATGGACAGAATGCTCTTATAACTTTTTACCTAAAGGTACAGCTGTAAAATGGTTATTTAGAAATATTTCTTTACAATTGATTTTTATATGTAGCATAAGAATACTATTAATTTAACTTCATGCTTTATAAAAATAAATAGGTTTTAGGTCTTAGAAAATAAATTGTTGAAATTTTTAATGCCTATCTTTTGTTTTTCGAATATGAAAGACAGGAAGAAGCCACTTTATATCTCTGACTTCATATCTTAGCAGGCTTCATACTATACCTATTCATATTCATACCTCATTAGCTAGAAGATAAAATCAACAAAATATGTACATCTTAAAATCATAAACTAATTATTATATATTAATGCTATTATATTTTCTTAATCTAAAAATGCCACTAAAATTTGATAAATATAATATAAGCAAATGTTTTAAAAAGAAATTATACTTTTATAAAGAGAAAAGTTCTCAGTATGTTCCATTAAGAGATTTGTGCCCATTAAAAATAATCTTCAAGAGTATAGATAGCTGTAAAACGTGCATAAAATACCTGAATAAGATTTACGCGCGAGTAATTATTTTTAACTATTAATAAACATTTTGAATTTATATATAAGTTAAAAATCAAAATATAACTTAAAGATTCAACATTTTAGTTAAAGTTTTCAAATAAATAGAAAGATTATAGTAGTTTATGAACAAAAATCTAGTATAATATATAAGTTATGAGGTTTTATACTTTTTCATAATTTATAAACTGAAAAATAAAACTATCATTTTATGTAGATGCTTCCTAAATTAATTAGTATACAAGAATAATCTTATTATTTTAGAGGTAATGATTTCGCATACAAAAAACTTATTTGGTTAATGAATAAACGCATTAGGTATGTTTTTCGGAAGTTTCGAGTATTCCAAAATAATGATGAATCATAAAGCACTAGACAGAAAATAATCTTGCATTAATTTTGCTTATAGCAGAATATATATCTATATATTCTGTTACAATCAAAATTATTGCAAGATTAGCTTTTGATTCTCTCGGAAGAGCCATAATATTATGACAAATTCCCTCTCTCAATATTGAGAATACTTATATGATTTGGAAGATATGTAATACAGAGGAAATGGTATATAAGTTGTGCAAAAAGATTTGAAAAATTATTTCAGAATTATGAGAGAGTTTCATGGTAAAGTCTATTTATTTCAGTATTTCAAAAAGTTGTAATAGGCCAATGAGTCTGAAAGAGTATCTCAGCACTTGAACAGAGAGAGAGAGAGAGTTTGTCAGTTATTAATAATAAGGAGTCTTGATGAGAAGCTTTGCCAAGTGGACGAATTTAGGGAAGAGACAGGTAATACAAACTGAATTGTTAGATGTTTACTTGTTATTAATCATACAGAATGTCAGAGACTGACGCTTTTTAAAATTAGATTAGTATAATTAGTGACCTAATTAATGACCCAATGTACAAGGCATAAAAAAGTTGATTGAAAAATTTACCCGTTCTCTGCTTCAGTTTACTATCGATCTTATACTACTAAAAACTCAGTAGCACACATTTTATATCTATAGTGGTGTGTGAAGTTCCAATAATCTAGAGCGTTTGCTACTGCTTTCAGTGTCAATCGTGAACTTGGGGTAAAATATTTACAACAATAGCTTGCGAATTGTTTTCTATTTAGACAGTTTTATAGTAATTGGAACAAACATCTTTCACAGGAGGAGCATATATATGGATTTACAGGAATGATATTTATTATTTTCCATAATATGTAGAATTCAGTTACTATTTGATCGCATACACTTGATGACATTTAGAGCAGTTGACCATCAAACGAAGATGGTAAAATTAAATTTTGACTTTCTGTAATTATCAAGAAAATTTATATTTTTATGAAATATATAAGAATGTATGCATAATACTTTGAAAAAATATTTTAATAATTATGATATTAATAAAATTGGGAAGTTTAACAATGATATTAGTAGTTTAAAAATATGGACATTATAAAATATTTTACTATACATTTAACTGATATACATTGCAGAGTTTATTAGAATTTAATTAAATAAAGCTCTCTCTCTCTCTCTCTCACACACACACACACAACACACACACACACAGAGAGAGAGAGAGAGAGAGAGATCAAAAGCTTACTTTCTGGTAAGAATGATTATGAAATATTATTAATTTTTAAAGTACTCATCAAATGTTATGTTTTATTCAATGTAGCTCAAAAATTAGCTTTGTAAAATAGAAAATCTATAAGCGTTTTAATAAATAGAAAAAATTTCTTACACCAAAATTCAGATACTTAAAAATTAATTATAGTTTTTAAAATATTCAGCCGCTAAATTTTAGGTTGGAATTTTGCAATTCATGTTACAAATGTCTTGTTTCGTCATGAGTAAATTTCGCTAGATCTATGAATCTTTTTAGATCAAAATGCTTAGACCTATCTGTCAATAATAATTTTAATTTTAAATTTTATTTTGGTACGCATATAAGTAAATAGAAAAAAATTATGAAGTAAAGAAAGAGGATTTTGGAAATTTCTGTAATATTATGAATTTATGATTAGTTGCAGTAAAGATTTAACCATGCTGAAATTATATTTATTGTATTATTATTCAATATAATATTAATAATCCCTTTAAAAAGGAATTACATGAATACATTCGAATCAAATAAAGCAAAACAAACACGTAATATAGTTCACATTTCATTGTATATAATTTTCACATCATTTATAAAATTTAAGAAGCAATTTAATTAAATAAGAATAAATAGTATCATAATTTATACCTTTTTATAAAAGAAAGTGTAAATCAAACTTGAGTTAAATTATTTGCATATCTTTATTTCAAGATAAATATTAAATTAACCCCTAAGCTAAATTAAAAGAAAAATTCTCTATATGATGTCAAATTCTTATGTAAGCTTTGTTCTATTATGCTTTCTCAAGTTTAGGACATGATAAGATGTAAAAATGTAAATGAATAATAAATAATCTCAATTTTCAGGTTTATTTTTCATAATATCTTAAATATTTAACCGATTTAATTTCTGTAACTATGATAATTTACCACTTACCTAAAAATTATTTTATTTCTTGTATGGAGTCATTCATAATTATGATCTTTATTTAAATCATGACATAAATTTTGACTTTATAATTCAATGCTATTTTTCATAATACACATTTTATGATGAGATCATCTTAGAATGATACTTTCAATTCTCACCTTTTATCGATATGTACCCAAGTTGTTGGCGCCAGCGCTTTGAAAGTTGGCTAATTTTTCCGTACACCAAATGCACCAACAACTGCAAAGGCCGTGAAATAAACACTTCACTTTTGTTGTAGTTAGTACAGCCACGAGTTCTCCTTTGTTAGCTTGTTTGAAAGCCCAATTGTTAATTGCCAATAAAAAAGAAATTATGTCATCCATTAAGATATTAAATCGAAAGCGTGGCAATATGCAAACCAAATTAGCTAAACTTTCGTCGAAAACATTAAAAGATTTAGAAGAAACTGAACTTCGATCAGTTCTAGATTCATTGGAAGATATTAAAACCAAATTTGAAGTAATAAAACAGGAATACTTCGAAATAGAAAATACGAGGTATTTAAAGAAGCTGGACAAAATTGACGAAGAGATTCAAGAATTTCAGGTCAGTGCAAAACGTTTTCTGTACAAATCGATAGAACTTAAAAACAAAAGTTATTGTGTTGAAAAAATATTCAATTACCTGAAATTCCTTTACCACAATTTGATGGTCAATTTAATAATTGGAATTTTTTTAAGGAACAGTTTCAAAATTTAATAGAAAATAATACAACATTATTAGACTCTCAGAAATTTTACTATTTGAATGCTTCCCTTAAAGGTGCTGCAAAACATGTGCAGTCACCAAATGATAATTATCAATCGCTGTTTAAAGCTCTCACGCTTCATTATGAGAATACTAAACTGACTGTTGAAAGCCATGTTCAAAATATAATAAATTGTAAACCATTAACCAAAGAAAATCCTTTTGAGCTTCGTATGCTTATTGATAATTTGCAGAAAAACATCCGCTCTTTGAAAGTACTAGAATTTGAACGCAATAAATTTGTTGACATTTTGTTAAAAAACTTAATTTGTGCTAAATTAGATAAATAAACAAATGGACAATTTCAATCAACTGTTGGTACCCATGAAGTGTCAAATTGGGATGCTTTCATTAATTTCTTATAAAAACGATATCAAATATTAGAAAACTTAAAAGCTGCTTGTTTTGATTCAAAATTCAAGTTTTCAGACCCTCTTAATATTAACGGAAAAAAATCATTTCCATCTTAGAAACCTAAAACAAGTTTGATTAAATCTGCCTCACAATATTTCATTCTTTGTGATTCGAATCATTCATTGTATAAATGCCAATTATTTCTAAAAATGAAAGTACTTGAACAATTTGATTTTTGTAAGTCTAAAAATTTGTGTTTAAAATGTTTGAATTCATTTCACAAATTAAATGAATGCTCGTCTAAATCTAGATGTGTAGAACGTCACCAAAAGCATCACTCAGTTTTGCACAGATTAGAAATGCAGTTTTTTTTCAAAACAATATCGGCCAACACCGAACATAAAAAATTCCGAAAGTTTCGAAACTGATTTCCCCTTTTCATCTCCCCACCAGGCGCCACTCGAAAGTGAAGACTCTTCATCTGGCGTATTGAAGCAAGAGGGAATGATTTCAGAATTTTTTTTCACTAACAAAAAAGGCTCATGTTCATCTTAGTACTGCTTTTATTTATGTGAGAGATTATCACAGAGAATTTAAGAAGTGTACAGTAATATTGGATAGCACCTCTCAAGCTTCGTTTATTGCTAATGATTGTGCACTATATTTGTGATTAAAAAGAAACAAGATTATGTTCCACTTGGAGGATTAAATGATCGTTAGTATCAGTGGGACAATTAGTAAATACAGTTATCTTAGTAAAGATAATGAATTCGTAACAGATATCGAATTCTCAGTAGTTCCTAAAATTACTAATTTGAAACCTTTGCAACAATTAAGTATTCACAATTTACATTTGCTTTCGGGTATCGCACTTGGGGACTCTCGATTTTTTGAACCATCGAAAGTAGATATTTTGCTCGGTGCTAAAACTTTCTTTGAAATTTTAAAACCTAGTCAAATTAGAATACATGAAGATATTTTGCTCCAAAATACATATTTCGGATATTTAATTACTGGTAGTGTAATGTAATTCTATAAACAAAAATTTTTGTCACTTACTCGTCAAAAAGACTGGCCTAGACAAAACACTAAGGTCGTTCTGGGAGATTGAAGATTTGGAAGAAAAGTCTCTTATGAGTGAAGAATTGAAAGATTGTATGAAACATTTTAATGCCACGCATTCTAGGGACATTAACGGTCGTTATGTAGTTGAAATGCCCGTAATAAATAACAAAGTCGAACTTGGTTTATCCAGTGATTTGGCCGTTACAAGGCTCAATAATACTATAATTCGACTTGATAAAAATCCATTTGTTAAGGAATGCTATCGGGATTTTCTCAAAGAATTTGAGGAGCTTGGGCATATGGAAGAAGTTGATGAAAGTGTTCATCCACATCCTCATTATTATATTCCTCACTAAGCTCTACTAAAACCAGAAAAAAGTACGAGCAAACTTAGAGTTGTATTTAATGCTTCAGCAAAAACTTCTAATGGTATTTTGTTGAATGATATATTATTAAAGGGTGGAACTATTCAAGATGAACTTTGGTAAACTCTCTTACGATTTCGCAAACATTTGATTGCTTTCACAACCGATGTGCAAAAGATGTACCGGCAAATAAAAGTTCACTATTCGCTGCAAAATTTACTTCGAATTGTTTGAAAGCATAGTGACGATGCTCCATTTAAAACTTATCGTTTGACTACTGTTACGTATGGAACAAATTGTGCTCCGTTTCTAGCCACCCGAACTCTTCTTCAATTGGCTGAAGATGAAAAGGAAAGAATTCCATTAGCATCACAGGTACTTAAAAAGGATTTTTATGTCGATGACGCGCTCAGTGGTGCACCAAATTTAGAAACAGCTTTAAAAATTCATCATAAGCTAATACGCATGTTGCACACAGATGGAATGATTTTGTATAAATGGAGCTCTAACAATCCTGGACTTTTTTCACAAGTACCAACAGATGATCAAGAATATGCCTTTGGAAAAGATGAAAGTGCTTCTGGGAAAACGTTAGGGATGTGTTGGAATCCTAATCAAGATAGCTTTCACTTACTTAACTCTACTGACTACCCGACCATCTTAACAAAAAGGAAATATACTATCATTCATTACCAAATTATATGACCCATTGGGTCTGGCCGGACCTCTTATTGTGAAAGCCAAAACTCTAATTCAAAAATTATGGTTACTAGGTTTATCTTAGGATACAGAAGTTCCCGCGAAAGAAAGATTATAATTGTAAAATTTTATTTGTAATATATAAAACATCGACTTGTTGCGAATTCCCAGCTATGCCATCCCTAAAGAAACTACAGTTGTGGAAATTCATGGTTTTTCAGATTCTTCAGAACAAGCTTATGGAGCTTGTGTTTTTGTCCACAACAAAGATTGCTTTAATAACATCAGTGTGCATTTGTTATGCAGTAAATCCAGAATAGCACCAGTTAAAAGAGTGAACTTTTAAGTTTAGAGATTTTAGGAGCCGTGCTTCTATCAAAACTTGTAAACAAAACTCTTAAGATAATGCAACTTGATATTGATGCAGTCCATCTTTATGCAGATTAAACTATTGTTCTTTCATGGATAAGAACGCCACCGCATCATTTAAAATGCTTTGTAGCCAACAGAGTTGTACAAATAACGGACTTAACAAGCAAATTTGAATGGAATCATGTTCAATCAAAAGACAACCCAGCTGATCCATTGTCAAGAGGACATTCCGTGAATGAACTTATCGAGTGCAAACTTCGGACGCTAGGTCCTTTACCTTGTTAGGCAGTAATTTTGGCCGATTAGCGGTAGAAGTCAATGCAGATAAATAGAACACAAATGTGTTGCTTGTTTCAAGAACAAGCCAATTTTAGCTAATCAAATTATGGGAAACTTGGCCAAGGAACGAGTAGTAGAAACCTTTCCATTTTATCACTCTGGAGTAGATTATTCTGGTCCTTTTCTGATTGAATTTAAAAACCAGTGTAAAGGTATCCTAAACAAAGTTTATGCTGCTGTTTTCGTGTGCCTTGCTACTAAAGCGATACATTTAGAGGTAGAAACAGATTTATAATCAGATGCCTTCATAGCTACCTTAAAACACTTTTTTTCGCATCGTGGTAAGTGGGCTAAAATCTTTTCTGATAATGCCACAAATTTTGTAAGGACATCCAAAGACTTAAAAAAAATTACACAATTTTCTAATGCAACCAAGTGAGTATTGCAAATTTTCTCTTTACAGAAAGAGTCGAATGGATATTCATTCTTCCCAAATCCCTCAATTTCGGCGGAATTAAGGAAGCAGGAGTTAAGTCGTTTAAATTTCATTTAAAACACATCATAGGCAACTTGACTTTGACTCTGGTAGAATTCCTCACAGTAACTGTACAAATACAAGGAATGTTAAATTCCAGACCTCTCATTCCCCTTTCATCAGAAGCTGATAATTTTAATGTTCTTACACCTGGGCATTTCTTAATAGGGCGAGCTATATGTGACATTGTTGAACCAGATTTGTCTTCTATAGAAAATAATAGACATGATAAATATAGAAGAATCACTAAAATTGTGCAAAGTGTATGGAAATCATGGAAAACAGATTATTTGAACAATTTGCAAGCACGCACCAAATGGCAATTAGATAAAATGAATGTAGAACCAAACACTATTGTGTTAGTAAAGGAAGACAATCTTCCAATTACACATTGGATAATTGCAAAAATTGTACAAACATATCCAGGTACTGATAATAAAATCCGTGTTGTCAAATTGAAATTACCAAATGGAAATTTTGTCAAAAGATCTGTATCAAAAATTGCTATTTTACCTATTGTTTAAACATTATTATTTTATTTATATTAGATTATGTATCTGTGTTGTATAATTAAGCATAGTTCTCCAATTTCTCATTTGTAAATTGTTTTGAAATGATATTTCAAGGCCCAGTGGGATGTTGGCACCAGCGCTTTGAAAGTTGGCTAATTTTTGCGTACCCCAAATGCACCAACAACTCCAAAGGCCGTGGAATAAACACTTCACTTTTGTTGTAGTTCGTACTGCCACTAGTTCTCCTTTGTTAGCTGATTTTGAAAGCAGGTTTTACCCCAATTGTTAATTGTTAAATAAATATTTACTTGAATCGCATGAAATTATTCTAAAAACATTATTATTTTATTTAAACTGTGGAAGTGTTTATTGAATATTTGAATTAAAAATGCTTAGTGAATTGAATGCTCAATGAAGGAAAATTTCGTAATTTGAATATGAGCTGAATATATTTAAAGCGTTTTACAAATATTCAGTTAACACTTTTAACGTATATTATTAATTTATTAAACAAAAAATTTTATAAATAATATAATATAGTTTATAAAGAAATTTTTAGCAAAACATTGTTCTGAAAATCTAAGTAATTATGAAAAATAATATTAAAACAAACGGAAAAAATTGTAAATAAAGCTTGAAAGCTTAAAAAATTATAAATTATTCCCTTGTACATAATAAGAAAGCAAGTGACATTTATTAATTATAAATTTTGCGTAGAAAATTTATGTACCTTTCATTATAAAACCAAATAAACGATCGTTAATCAAAAGCTTATATTTGATGCAGCACAATTTTTTGACCTTGATTTATAATATATATATGAAATATGGTATAAAT
This sequence comes from Latrodectus elegans, assembly GCA_030067965.1. NCBI lineage: Eukaryota > Metazoa > Arthropoda > Arachnida > Araneae > Theridiidae > Latrodectus > Latrodectus elegans. Next base: position 110,468,732 of record CM057813.1, on the reverse strand, counting down.
TCTTAAATGTTCTCACATTATGAATTGCTCTATATCCCCTTTAATTAATAAATAGTTTGACCGAATTTGACCGTTCAAATACTTACGTATTTTGTGAATAGCAGTTTGAATTATTTATATAAAAGTGCATTGTACACTTTTAATGAGTATTTTCGTAAAAAACTACCTTAGATTATTTCAGTGAATGGCATTACTTTCCTTGTGTTTTAAATTGCACAGTGTTTTATATATATAAATATGCAAATATATATATTTGCTCTGAATATAACTTACATGTTCGCTAAAATTTTCAAAAAGTTAAGTAGGATCACTCTAATAAATCCTTGCACAAATATTACAAACTTCGAAGTTAAATATTTCAATATTTCATATGCATTAGTAAATTTAATATAACTATCTCTGTCTCTCTATATACCTATATATATATATATATATATATATATATATATATATATATATATATATATATATATATATATATATATATATATATATACATATATACATATATATGTATATATATATATATATATATATATATATATATGTGTGTATATATATATATATATATATATATATATGTGTCTATATATATATCTATATATATATATATATATATATATATATATATATATATATATATATATATATATATATATATATATATATATATATATATATATAATATATATACAAATACAAACAGAAAGTGATTAAACTTAAGTATAGAAAAATACTTGACTCTACTCATTTAGAAAAATTTATGAACAAAATTAAGACAATATAAAACTAGTTAATTAATTTTAATGAAATGTATTTTACCGATCGGTAATACATGAAACATTTTATTTCTTTATTGGTTTTTGACATTTAAAGTAAATTTTTAACCCACAACTATGAAGTTAAATTCCTATGTTTGAAAGCCAATTCTAAAGCTAGAATTCTTTGCTATAATTTTGGAACTATTATTCAAATAAGCAAAGAAAATTGATAAGTAATTAAATTAAAGCATTTCCGTGTATTTTAAAATTTAAAGTATTCACTGTGCGTAATTCAAATAATTTTAATTACGATTGTTCACTCAAGAAAAAAATATATGAGGGAAATTTTCTACAGCAAGAATCTAGGATTGTATTTGACAGGATAAGCTGCAAAACTTCAGAAAATGTGTTTGATCACCGAAAATTAGGTAATCAAGAAACAGTTGGTGAATTCCTCAAACTATGGGGAATTCCATCAACGATAAGGACCAAAGCAATTAATGGGCCAAGAAAGTTAAGCGAAGATAGAATAACGATTAGAGTGGAATTTAAAGTATGACTACAAAGTGAACCAAAATCGCCTTCAATAGACGGAGAAGTTCTAGAAAATAATTAAATCGTCTTTCCTGAGTTTAGAATGAATGGGAAATAGATTACAGATTATTTTGGAAACTCAGAATTTGAAATATACTGTTTTTATTTTCTTAAAAGTGATGTTATGATAAATAGAAACTCTAACTGTGAAAAATTATGTAATTTAAAATCTAATATAAAATTAACGTTAATGATATTTGAATAGAAATATCAGCATTAATTGAACAATGGAAAATAGTTTTTTTCCATTTAAATTTATCAGAATAGTTGTTATATAATTAGGAAAATAGAAGTGGGAGAAGAATTATAGTTATACTTTATTTATAAATAATCTTATCAACACTTGCTATTGAAAATTTTATTAATTAGAATACTAAAACCGTAAAATAATATCATAAAATTTTCCTATCTTCATTCTATGTGGTTTCAGGAAATATATTAAATGAAAAATGAATCCATAAATATCTCTCTAAAATATTTATAGTTCCATCGTTATATATATACATATATATATATATATATATATATATATATATATATATATATATATATATATATATATATATATATATATATATATATATATATATATATATGTATATATATATATACACATTTTGACAATGTATGAAAAGAAAAAAGAATATAAAGAATAACAAGAACAACATTAATATAGAAAAAACTTGTATCCCAAATGTTTGTGTTATCAAAAATATTTACCAATTATTAGAAAAATCTAAATTAATTAACGTACATGAAATATTTTCATTGTATAAATACATCTTTTTTCTTAAATCTATAGATTTTTTTATATTTTATAATGTTTTTATGCATGAAGTAGCTGCATATTTATTTATTTGATGAATATATATTTCAATATTTAGAAATATTTTCACTTTATAAAATCATAATTGATTATCAATTAATATATTTTATATGACATTGTACGTTTTTATGTGAACAGTGTTTGTATAAGTTTATCGTCATTTAGGACCACATTTTATTGCTTATATAATTCCTTCTTAAATGTGTAAAATATAATTGAAATATTTGCTGCAGTCATTTTATTTATTTTATAAATGAAGAAGCAAATCATTTTAGAATTTAGAGTAAATTTCGTTTTTCTTTAAAAATGTATTTTGTATTGATAATTTAAAATGACATTCATCCTTTAAAGTATTTATAATTTCATGCTTGAGAATTCAAATGAATTAATGTACATATTTTCACTTATATATTTCCATAAGAAGTAGAGTATGTGGAACATAAATACATACTCTATACTCTCCAAGGTTATCCACTACACATGGTAGTGTGACATCTCTTCCAGCAGTGACGGTAACATTTGGAATCACGTCTGCAAACTGAGGCTCTGGACCTTTTGGCGGTGGACCTGTGAAAATATTAAAATCAAATTTAAAACATACCTTAATAGAAAGTATAGATTCATAGTTATAATTATCTCTTAAATTGATGTTGAAAAACATAATTTACATTTGATGATTCATTTTTATACTTAAGATACAATGCATGAATTTGAATGAATGTTATTATTTCGCCCCAAGTGTTTCTTGTAGATTTTTATTCAAATTGTTTTAATATGCTTCAGTAAATCACACATTGTTTTTATGATTACTTTAAATAAACCGCTAAGAAATCAATCCCATAATGAATAGTTAAGTGGTCAATTACATTTGTATATTTAAACTTAGATTAGTTTGTACTTGGACGGGAATTTTTTCTTCATTAAAGCCAATTTGTAATTATTATCTACAGTTGAAAGAAACTCTTAAAATATTACAAAAATCCACATCAAAGAGGAAAATTTTACCTATTTTAATTTAAACCAAGTGAGTAAATCACTTATTTTTTAGCAAGAACATTTATTTTCAATAATTTAGTTAAGGAGATTTTGTATTTTATGTTTTAATTTCACTTTTTGTTAGCATTATGAAGAAGATTTGAGGTTGTACTTTATATGACAGAAAAATGACATTATAATACTGATTTTAAGAAAAGGAAATGATATTTTTTTATCTCTATTAAGTTTTTAAAATAAGAATTATTTTTAAAGAAATAAAATTGCATTTGTATTGTTATATTGTTATTAGTAAATTTTTATATAATAATGAACGTTTCAAGTTCAAAGATAATATAATTTTAAAACCTTAGAAATTAAAAATACTGTTGCTTAAAGGATATTATTGCACGGAATCTTTTAAAAATTATAACTTAATTTTCATAACATAAAATATTTTATATTTTTGAGTATAGGGTACAATTAAATATACAAAAATTAAATCAAAGATATTTTAGGATTTTAAAACAAATATGAAAAAAAATAAGCTTCATTTAATTATTTGGAATTTTCAAAAGGAATTTTGATTTCTAGTAAATTTTATTAATCATTGAACTAAAGATGTGTTTCAGAATATCACTAACTTTGATAAAAATATTTTGCAATCTTAGCTATAAATCTTAGAAAATCTAACACAATAATCCTTTCTTTGCATTTATGATATTGATTTATAAAAACTATATTTATTTTCTACATACAAAATAAACATCTATTTGTAAAAGTTACACAATTTCATAAAAGTGTAAGTAATTACAATTAAATTAATACGATATTTATGGAAGGTATTCATTTATAAAGCTATCGAAATTTCAATCAAAAAATATTGTGATAAAATTTTAAAAATAAAAGAATATGGTGTCAAAATTGATGCTGATAAATTTTCAATAATGAACATTGAAATAAAGAAAACTAAGCTATGAAGCAATGAATAAAGCTAAATACATTCTAAATTACAAAAAAAATAGTTTAACAACAATTTATATTCTAATCTAAAGAGAAATAATTTCCTTACAGAGTTTCATTTACTGCAATATCTTGCTCTTTCAGCAAAATTAAAATAACTCACCCAAACTTCACTTTCTATAACATCTGTGGAAAAATTCCATGTTTGCATAATAATATAGTTGATCTTATTTTTAATGAAATATATATTTAAAGGAAAATATTTGAAGCGTATCGTTTAGTTTAGATAACTTTAAATCTCTGTTTACTTGTAAAAAATGAGGCTTACGTGTATGATGATTAATTACCCAAAAGTAAATTTATTTTTAGTTAAAGCAACTCCTGCGGTATTTATAAAGCTTAAAATTAGAAGGTTCCAAATTTTTAATTAATATTTTTCATGCAAAAATTAACCTGAAAAATATATATACTTCTGGAAAACACTTTTCAAAATCAATATTTATGTCACTGGAAGAATACTCTTAGATTAAAATCTGTATTATCCAATTTCTACATTTGCATTTTTGTCGTCCTTCTTAAAACCGTCTGATAAATTAATCCATTCGTTTAAAATTTATCATTAAAATCACAATTAAAAAAGCCATACGCTATTCTCCATTAAAAAAAATTCTCTACAATACTAGATACTAGGGAACAAGACTGTGATTTATTTTAATTATTAACTTCTTGATGAAATGCTTAATTAATTTATAATAAAATGTCTTTTATAATTCAAAATTATGCTAAAGAAATTATATTATTTTTGAGCAACTAATAAAATAGTAAATAAATATTCAAAATGTACAAATGTTTCTTGTCTGAAAGAAAAATCTTAGATATGTTAAATAATTTTGTAGTGCTAGGCATTTTTATTGTTTCGATTTCAACACATAACACAGATAAAAAGCTGGGTTCACATAATAATGTTATTTCCTAACATATCTACATCCACTCTGCTATTATAATAAAATGCTCTAATTTTTAAATTTCGTATAAGATTAACATTTGTACATGCATTTTCATATGAGTGTATACTATAAAAGAACTCATGTTTGGAGATTATTACATGATCTTTTACGTCATGTTTTATTTATTTAGTGTAAGGAATAATACAACAGCGAATGAAGATTTTATTGTAACATATAAGTATAATCATTATATCAAATAACCATAGACTAACCATGACCATGATGGAATACCATTAGTTAATAATAATGTTATTTTTAATGCAAATTTTCTGCTAGCTCTCCAAGGGTTTTTCTTACAGATTTTTCATATTTATAATGAATTCTTTTGAGTTTAAGTATTTTAGAACTAAACTTATAAACATAATTTACAAATTATTTTCCAATTTTTAATATTAATGTACGGGTGTTAGAAACAAAATGCTATATCATTGTTTAAATTTTTAATGCGTTTTTAACCTCCTTAATCTCTTTCAATTAGAATGAATGGGTATTTTGAATTAGTTTCTAAAAATTTAGAATCTAATATTTACTCATTATATTAATTACGTTTGTTGCAATTATATGTGGGTCAACTAATTGTAAAGGAATGATATGTTCGCAAAATTTAAATGCTTCATAGAAATAAAAAATAATTAAATTTTGTAAATATTTTAATTTTTTTAACTTTATTGAAATAAATAAATTCTTTTTTAAACAGGTGCAAAAGTGATACATTAGTGTACGAATTGTGCTTTAAAATTCAGAATGTATAAACATTTTTATTACGCTATACGTATTATTTTTTTCTGTGGCATCGTTATTTATTATGAAACAATATGCCTATATTTTTTACTTTGATTGATTATCCCAGGTTCAAATGAATAAGATTCCGATGACTGTATGTAATGGGAGAAAAGGAAATTTAATCACTTATATTCCTATGTAAAACATGTAATCTTATTGCGGTAATTCTTTCTCGAATATTTTGATTACATCTAAAAAATTTCTTGTTGAATGAATTAGAGAAATTAAATATGTGTGCACTTTTCATATTTCTCCCTCAATTTAAAAATGAAATAAAAGTTTTTGCTTGAATTCTATATTTTAAAATCTTTTCCCTCAAAAATGGAAAACAGATGGCGCTGCTGTGACACTTTATTCTATGAAAGAGATGCATGACTCTTCTCAAACTTAGCCAATTCTCTCTGGTAACCAATAGCAACGCCGACAACTGGACACACTCCATTAAAGCAGAGCTCTAGCTTACACAAATCATAAGCCCCCACTGTCTATTAGTTCTTCTTCTTTATATAACTCAACGCATCCATTAGGAAGATCGAAGCAGCACTTTTGCAACTCCACTCCGCTATCGACGCATACAGTTGTCAGAAAGAGATATTAATCGTTTGGCGAATAGATGCCAAACGCTCTCACTTAAACTGTGGGAACCATTTTCTTCTGAAGTGATTATTATGAGATCATTTCGCCAAATAATCCTGTTAAGGGTTATTTGAATAATGCTTAAATATGATAAATTGCTTTCCTGTTGCATTTTTAAAGCTTTGTCTTCTGACTCGCAAGTGCACAGGGATTTGATTTAATGATCCAAGAGGCGCTATTTTATTAAAAGTAATTTTTTAAACTTAAAGTTTTTTTTTAATAATTTACTATGATATTTATATATTCTGAGCATGTAGTCTAAGAAAGGAAGATTATTTTAATCCCATCAAATGTTTTAATCTCATGAAAAACAGCAATCTGAAAGAAAAACTTTTAGGTATACACGCACATAAAAAGCAACTAGTTTTTACAAAATTAAATTATAGAGTAATTCACTACCACTGAGAAATAAATTAATTGAAATAAAAATAAAGCTTATTTTGACTGAAACTTTCTTAAGCAATCGTTTATTATTATACAAAATAATATGTAGAAGTAAATATAAAGAATATTATGGTTGTATGTCATTAAACATTTTATTAATTAAATGCTTATTCCTATTTGCTTTAACAAATATCTATTAAAGCGTTGAATTACCAATAATTAAATGTACTATTTATTATATTTGTTCTAGAATGTAATAATGAACAAAATAAATTTAAATTTACTCTATATTAGCAAATATAATTAATGTCGGGTTTTGACAGTAAATATATGTGTATCTAAATTGCAGGAGAAATATTCAGTCCCAATATAATAATATTTATATACCTAGAAACATATTTAACTAACTTAATTTAGATCGTAAAAATGCTTAATATCTAATGAGGGCTGAATAAATGAAAATACCTGCATTATCAAAACATAATCAGTTTAATATAGCTAATTAATGTAATCAGATATCTTTTGTTACATTGTTCCTATATGCTGGTGTAAAATTCCAGTTCTTAAGTGAAAATAAGGGTTACATAAAGTTTTTGTCTACATTTCTGCTTTAATTTTTAAAATTGCTTTATAAATCATGATTTTTTAAAAAATTTTGTACCAGTTATTTTTGCCTTTTCCCACTTTAAAAATAGTTAGAAGCTGTGTTCACAGTAATGAATTATTATTTTGCACATGGATTTTACAAATGATTCAGTTCAAAAGTTATTTTTCTTAGAAAAAGAATAATTTTTCACAAGCAATATTGAGTTCGGATTAAAAAATTTATAAATGTCAACTCAGTAATTAAATTTAGTATAAATTTGTGATAAAATGTTAATTTTAAAGGTCTTTTAGATATTTCCAAAATTCCGATAGTTAAAAGTGTAAAATTGCGATGCAGAAAAAAAATTGAATTTTATCACTTAAGACTCATCCTATAATAGCTAAGCTGAAATTTTAATAAAATTATTGTTTCAATATATATAAAATTTGGCGAATTAATAGTATTTAAAAAGAGTTTTGTAATTTATTAAATATTAATATAATTTATTTAATAAAAATTTCCAAATACTTTCAAATAATCTTTTATTTATTTTAACTACATAATACATATTTATGAAATATATAATATACAATAAAAAATATATTTATTCATAAAATATACATTAACATATTAATTGCAAAATATTTCTTTCATTTCCATGGTTAATTTGCTTCTTAATTGCTTAATTAAATATATGAATGAATAATTTTATTCTCTTAAACAATAAAAAAATAAATAATTGCATTTTAGCTGTAGTTGATAATAATTATTTTTTCTACTATCTTTTTTTCTATAAGTCATTTTTATAATCTAGAAAAAATGAAGTGAGCGTTGAGGTATTAGTAAAATATTGATTAATATTAACCAAAACAAATATTTCATAAATAAAGTTTTGGTAAATAAATTTCTATGCTAAATTGTTTAATGTTAACAAATAAAAACTATACACATATGATTTTATACTTATAAATTTAAAAACATAGCTTTATTTTACTATAGAATTTTTTTTAATAATTAACTTTGAAATTGCTTAATAAAATTTTTGAACGTGTAAATAAAAATATGTTTTAAAATTTTTTAATCTAAATATATTTATTTTAATAAATATTTGCTACAGTCTTATTTTAATTTTACAAGTTATAAACTTATTAAAAGATTTATTCGATCCAGTACTTTTGTTTTCATAAATTTTTTATTTCAATCTCAGTTCATCTACAATTGCTATTCTCAATAATTCCTTTATTTTTATTCATTTGGACAATGACATCAAATACTTTACTAGAATTGAAACTTTTTTAAAATGGGCAGAAAAAACTCTACTTTCACCTCAGTGCCATGTTCAGTGTCAGATTCAATGTGATTGAGCGTTTCTAAATGGAGTCACCTGTTGGTGAAACAACTAAAGTCGACAACTCTAAGTGAGACAAAGATAAACGGAGTGGATAAAGGACTGTCTTACGATTTTTCTCTTCCTTATTTTGATTGTGTGTTTGGAAATTCAAAGTGAAAGATACCATTCTGTATTTTAACGCCAAATTTGGAGTTCGAAAGTTCAGCCATTTGAAATTTGTTTTTTTTTTTTTCCTCTCAATCAACTTATTAATTAATGGATTTCAGAAGTGTTGAGAAATCAAAATGTTTTGCAGTTTATTAATTATTTAAAAATATATATGTTATTTTGTGAAAATAGAATTTTACAAAAATATTTGCATTATTTTGAAGAAGAAATTGAATCTTAAAATATGATATCCAAAATATGAAGTATTTTTTATATAAAAGTATATAGAAATAATTTTAGAATATAAAAATATTTTTCACTTCTGAATTACGATTCAGTGATTAATACTTATTATTTTAAGCAACATATGGTGCAAAAGTATTTTCAGTGCTAAAATTAATTTAGAGTGTTAAAGATATTTATAATGTTTACCTAAGGGAATAGAGTATTTTTAATTCCTAATGTGTAAATATTTAAAAAAATTACATAATATTTACATTTTAATTTACTAATAAAATTATTAATTATATTTAGAATGCAGGTAAGAATAACTAAATTCGTAATAGATTATAAGGATTGATAAAACTAAGCTAATTATTTCTCTGTAATAATGGCTAAAAGGTATTTAAAGTATTTTCAACATTTCATAAGAAACCATGGAATGCTAAAGTGTATTTTTCAAAAGTATGTTCTTTAATGAAATTTTGTTGGTATACTAATGAAACTATTCAGTTATTTAGTAAAATATGAGCAGTTATTATTTCTTAAATGAAATGTTTATTTCTTGAATTTAAATTTTTTATATGGAGGATGAGAAGAATTATTTTTCCTTCACTTTTATGGTGTTCATTTAATAAAAAAAAAAAAAAAAAAAAAACATAAAATATAAAATAAATAATCCCACGAATGAAACTTTCAGTATACTTGTAGATTGAAAATTTTATTAATGAGTTGGGATTGCTGCAATAAAATAGATCTTAAACTTCAGTTTCATGCTTATTGATTTGCAGGATTGAAGTAGTAAATGTAATTGAAGTAGTTGAACTCACATAAAAATGTTGAGCATAATATTTAACAGTGAAGACTACTTTTATTGAGAATGAGCTAACGATGCTTTTTAAAGTTTCATATCAAAAGATATTTTCTTAACTTAATTGAGAGAAGTAAGGCTTATCTTGTTGCACTTGAATAAAAAATCTTATGTTTTTGATTTATTCACTAATATAATTTAAAAAGAATTTACAGATATTTCATATTATTTTGCAGATACTTTTCATTAGATTATATATCTATATGAATATATATATATATATATATATATATATATATATATATATATATATATATATATATATATATATATATATATATATATGCAATATAAAATATAAAGCGAATAAAATAATTCTTATGAAAAACGTTTTTATAAGTACAGTTTTTATATAAGTTTGTTTATTATTGCACTTGCTTGATTGTAGGATTTTATGGGAAATAAGAAATAAAGATAGCGATAAATTTAAAAATTGCATTAATTTAATTTTTATAAACACGCTTCAAAAATTTAGAAAATTGAATAAAAAGTTTAAACAAAATTACTTCAAACAAATTAAGAATTTTACAATAAATTTTTAACTGATAAATACTTAAATTCAAAGAAATACTATCAGTATTAACTTTCAATTTCTGATATTTTTATACATTCTTATATTTATGTAGCAAGATGCTTTGATATTTACTTCCTTTACGCATTGAGAATCTAAAATACCAGTGTATTTTAAAGAAAAACAAAATCCAAGTAGGTGTAAATTCTTTTTATAAAAATTGCAATTTAATAATGAAATAATCAATGTTTAATAAAATTCAATAGATAAACAATTATATTATATTAGTTTTATTTAATTACACAAAATTTAAATAATTTTAAGAATACGAAATACGGATTTTTAGAAGCTTCTACATGTACAAAAAGTAATGATATATAATTAACTACTTAAGTGAGTGGAGTGAGAAGAATACTCTATATTAATAATTTATATGCTCACACACACACACAGTTAATCTATAGAAGTTTAGAGTAAAGGTCACAAGCATTACACTGAATATCGGCATCCCATATATGTTCAGCAGGCCGAAAATTTGGCAAATAAGAAAAAAGCTATTTACATTCGTTTCAAAAGATTCCTTTAATGCATTACTTGCAACAAAATGACGACTGTTTGCCAGTTGAAGAATTTCTTGAAGGAAGTACAATTTTGGACTCAAAATGCTTATAAATATACTTGATGTTCTTTATACGAAGATCACTATGAAGCATCAGTCCCCTAACATTCAGTTCTTGTAGAATTTCTGGAAGATATTTAGTGGTATACCAGTTTGATGTTACTGTCTTCTGTCCTTCCAACTTGATGGCTTTGACCAATTCCGAACTTCTGAAGAAAACGGCATACATCACTTTTTTCAGTGCACGTTGTTTTTTCACCATTATCGGTGAGGGATCATCTTCAAAGACTCATACTTTGCTTTCTTGACATGTTGGACCGTCAAAAATAGGTATGTACGTTTTATCACCTCTTACAATTTTAGAAATGGTGCGTTGGCCACCATCATTTAGCAATTTAAGAGTTTCTTTACTGATTCTGACACATTCCTCTTTTTGGTGCTCAGTTAGATTATGGGGATCACAACGGCAAACTATATTTTCATATCTAATTCTTCATGAATGATTTTGTGTATGGCTGTGGATCCAATGTTAAATTTCTTCTGTATCATTTAATAGGTACAGCGATTATCATCCATTAAAATTTTTCGTATGGCAGACACATTATCCGGGATTACTGCCGATGGTGGCCTTCCTGTGTGTTCTTCATTCTGAAGAAATTGGCGACCTCTTCTAAATTCTATAAACCATCTAAATACAGTAGCACGAGCTGGGGATTCATCACCAAATGGTAACTGCAACCGTTGAACGCATTCTTCTTGATTTAATCCTGCTTTAAAATCGTAGAAAATCATAGCTCGAAAATGTTCTCGCTTCAACTCCATTTTCTCTTCTGTTTAAAATTTATTCTTAGCAAGTTGAAATAAGTCAGTAAAAATCGTCTTCTGTGTTAAATTACTTTGTATTTTAAAATTAAATCGTTATTTTTATTTTGTAAATTCTCGTCAGCGCGTATCTCATAATCTTCAGAGTAACCCTCGTATTATCAATAATCCATAGCAGCAAAAATCGTATTTGGTTAACAATCGCAATCAGTATCATAGTTTCGTCCGCAATAAAGTTTATAACTCTCGGAATAATTTATAGAGGAAGATATTAACATGAATGAATATACAGCCATCATCATAGTGGTTCCGAATTCATTTCATTAATTTTGCACTTACTATGATGCTATTACTTTTTTACTGAATGAGCTTCTATTACACCATGATGAGTGTTGGAAAGCATCTCTTTACAACACCAATATTCTCGTCCACTTTAACTGCATTTGTTGTTAAAATTTCTCTCTCTCGGTTACCAAAAAATAGATATAATCCTAAACTATTTTCAACATCATGCTATAGCTCTCTTTCTATACAATTTTAACAGAATTTCAAGAGAAATTGTTCAATACGCCAAGCCTGAGAACTCTGAAATTTTACAAATAAGAATTTGATTGTTGTATTGTGATACAAATCTCATACAACAATAAAATAGGCTGTTAAAATATTGCAAAATCAAATTAGTAATACAATTATCAAAAATAATAGTTAACATTATTGATCAGAATGTTTTTATAACATAAATATTGTAATGATATGGATAATTTTAAAGTTAGTACATTTTTAAAAATCGTCAGTGTGTAACTGTAGTATGTGTGACACGTATTTAAGAGAAAAAGCTTACTGTAAATCTAAGTATATTGTATTTAATTGTTTTAGTGTAAAAAGTAATAGAAACATCTTTGAAGCTGTGCTGTCATTAAAATATTTTTTTTTAATAAATTTCGACATTTATCATTTTTATAATGTGCTATTCCATTCTTTTCATTTAAAATGTTTGAAAAAGAAACCATAATGTATCTATTAGATTTTAAAAAATATTTAAGTCGATAAAATCATCGTACATACGTTGTATTATTTAGCTTCTCCTTAAGAAACAAGCTATATCTTTAGGATAATAAAATGGGGTATAATGGAAAAGTACCACAGAATTATATTTTTAATATATACTTTGCATAGATATGTTAAAATCTATAAATTTAATGTTAGATATACATTATTTTTAAATGTATTTATTAAGAAATATAATAAAAAATATAATAAGCATTTCTATTTTGTATTTTATTAAATTATTGTAAGATGGTTATAAGGAATTTTTTTACCTAGATATAAGCTTGCATATTAAAAAATATACGATCCTTAACATGTTTCTAGAAAAGCAACCATGTTCGACACACATTTATTCATCTGGAAACAATGAAACGTTCAGGATGGGAAAGATAAGAGGAAGCTTGTGCGGGATTTTTTCACTGTAGCATAATTTCAAGCAATTTAAACTTCCTCTTCAGTTTGGTTTTTTAACCATTTCCGTGAACTTCGAATATTTTCTCTTCAAAACCATAATTCTTTTCATGCCTAAAACTTCTGAAGCATAAATAACTTTTATTCTACCTATTTTTATTTTCAGTACTAAAAAACATAACTAAATAACAGGATAAATTATAAAAAATTAATATCAAAAAATAAATGCTAGGAAAAATTTCAAATAATTGTTTCTTTTCATTGATTTTAAACAGAGTGGAATAATTTTAATAATTATAGAAAGAAATTTCAGAATTAAAAATATTTATGTGGGAATGCTTTTTATTATTATTAATAAAAATATTTCATTTATGGTTTTTCTATGTGTTTATGGAATATGTTTAAAAAGGGTTATTTTAGTTAATAAAAATAAGAGGAAAATTAAATTTTCAGTTATTTTGTTTCTTATAAACTGGATAAAAATTAGAGAACTATAGATTAATACTATTCACGGATTTCTTTTAACTGTTGCAGAATAAATTTGCAATCACAAGTGAGGAATTATTGTTGATAACAGGATATCTATAATGTATCATTCTAAATTTACTTTGTACATTATAAGGAGTTATAGTACCCTTCCATATGAATACCTGACAACAAGGTCACACATTTTAACTTAAGAGGCAGAAAATGTGAAAGTAGAAACGCTTCAAGTAAGAACGAAAGGTTTGACCAATTAAACCCTCTCCGTTGCCTCCAATCGGACTACGAAATGATGGATTTGATGATTCCTATCTTGTATCTTGAATGATCAGTTTTCTTAATGTTTATCAATAACTTGGTGTATTGTGCGGGCTAACAAGCAAATCTTGCATAGTCAAGATTTACGTTCATTGCATCTGACTTCATTTTGAATCTACATAGATTGTATATCGCCAGGAGACTGACAGGATTTGTAATATGCAAACTTCCACTGAGAAGTAACAGCATTTTGTGCTTAGTTGGTACCAATGAAATCCAACCAGAACAAATGTTATTTCTTCAAATATTTTGAAAAGACCGGCTGAAAAATTTTCTTTATAAGGGGCATTACACATACAAAGAATAAGCTGATATGCATCTCATTTGCAACGAAGCAACAGGGTATGGATGTAAAGCTCTAAGATTGAAGATTGTTCAAAAGTCACTTACACACTTCAAAGTTCCACCTGAAACGCAGGGCTTAGGAAAATGCATGAACGATAGAAATGGAAGTGTTAGGTTTGACAAGATTTGAAGCAGCTTTTTCAATAAGAGCAGAATGGGAGCATACGAACTGAATATTTTTCAGCAACTGGTGTCACATCTCTGCCGATGCAAAAAGTACAATCTTTGAACACAGATAATTATCCCTGCTACATAGACTTTGTGCAGTAGTTGTCAGAGAGAAAGAACTACAATCCCTGATTTACAGCATTAATATGATTTAATGGTGAGGTTCATTGAACAAGTAATCCCTTGTTTATTTCAGGCTGTTACTTTTTCCAAACTGAGAGATAAGCACTATATGCATGATGCAAACTTAGCACATGTTTTCTCTCACGTCTCGTAATTTTTTGAATGCTACAAGTCTCCACGATGGATCGGATGAGATGGATATTTGGTTGGCCTCCTTTTTCAAGTAACTTCAAGGCGATTTCTTTTGGAGATGAAAGAAATCATTAACATTCGAGACATCTGAGGACACAGCTGAGGATTTCGTCGCTAGAGTCTTCGTCATTGCCGATAAAATTAACCCGAATCAGAAAACATTGAAAGGGTGTCTCTGGAGAAAACTCTACAAACTTTATGCAATTAGATTTGCTATTAATAGTTTCTTTTCTAAAAACATTTTGACAACATGATGTAAGGTTAATAGTAAATAAAATAAAAAACGATTGTTCTGTGTTACGTTTATAGAGTGTGTATAATATATAATTATCAGATTTTATTCGTTTATACACAGTGCCACGCGCAATAGTGTCCCAGTTGCTCTTCGCTGCAAAACTACAAGCGTGGTCATCATTTTGAGAGCTTGTTGGGAATTTTTCACCTAAATAATGAATCTGGTTATGTAACTTTTGATATACTTGATTCGCATTTTCAATACTATTGTAAGTTATGATTAGAATTCTAATATACCACTTAAAATAAAAAATATGCTAATTTATAAATAACGAATTCTTATGTCTAACCAATTTAATAACTAACTATATCTAAAGAGTATCTTATGTTATTTAAAATGATAAATTATGAGTAACCGTAAATAAATTCCTAAATAAGAATATTAATTTAATATGTTTTTGAAATGATTATTTCATTTTATTTTATTCAATCGAAGTACCATAATAATATTAGGTGTATGTAAAATGTTTCAGTAATAACCTGGAATTATAAAATTGGTGCTTAGTCTCAACTTTATAAACTTTTGGACTTATTTTGAAAAGACGAAACATAAAGAAATTTTAGGACTCTAAGAAAATTTTGGCACTTGGTGTTTACAAAAATGTAAATATGTGTCTAAAATTTATTGTAAATAGGAATGTTCGACTCATCTTGACATGAAACGAAAATGAAACATAATAATTAACTAGTTATTCACATGAAAGAATGTTTTTTCATTTCTTTTCAAAATTAATAGGAATTTGTCATTTTATTTGAATTATTATCGAGAAAAATGTAATATCACGATTAAATTCCCATTTCTTTCAAAATACATATGACACATTTTCAAAATGAAAAATGGAATTAAAATAAGTGTTTTTGTTACAAACATAAGAAAAAATACTTAGTCTGAACAGAAAAAACGATTCAATTCTCTTTTTGGGTTGTTAACTAGTTCTAGAAATATCAACTATTATCACATAACATGAAACATTCTGAATACAGAATGATAATGATTTTTTGCTAATAACTTAATTACTTAAATAAAACTGTATTTTAGTTTGTATAAATGTTCATGAAATTGATATATATATATATATATATATAAATATATATATGTATATATATATATATATATATATATATATATATATATATATATATATATATATATATATATATATATATATATATATATATATATATATATATATATATATATATATATATATATATATATATATATATATATATTAGAATCTATTATTATAATTCAATAAACTGAAATTTAATGAAACTTTTATTGAATAAGACAGATAATTGCATGCTTGAGAAGTGTTTAGAGTTTAATAAAAAAGTACATGTTTTTGTATGAGAAACCAACATAATTCGTATTTTAGTCTATGTTGGTATAATAAATACAGGTGATATTTTAAAGTACATGAACACCAAATATTTCACGATATTTTTTATGTCTACAGGAAAATTAGTATAATTATAAATGAATCTCCACACATTTATGTAAATAAATAAATACTTATTCAATTAAAATATTATAAAAATCAATTAAGATATTATAAATATGTTTCTAAGACAAAACTTTATATTTAAATATGCTGTATCTGATAAAATATAAGAATTCCATTTTATTTATTATTTTCACTTTAATACGATGCATAGTAAGGATTAAATAACCATTTTGCTTTCTGTTTATCTTAGTTTTCTTCATTTAGAACTCAAGAATTATATAATCTTTTTAAAGTTATAACTGTCTTTAATCTTTTATAAATTTATGCCAATCTCTAATTTTCTCTTCATTCTAAAAAGAAAATATTTTGTTGATTAAAAGTTTAGATAAAGAGGGATATTTTTAAAATGATAATTGTATTAATACCATTAAAAATTCGCTAAAAGCACTGGCATTATGCATTCATAAATACAATATGAACTTTATTCTCTAAAGTTCTTCTTTATATGTAATAAATATTAAATTAATTTTAGCATTCAATAATTAATAAACATATTATTTTCTATAAATTTTAATTCTGTAAAAATTCACTAAATTATTCCTAAAAGGAAATTTCCCTTATGTTTGCTGGTATTGAAAACTATTATATCAGTGTGATAACAATTATTTGAATGCGACAGCATTTTGTAGAAAATTTCGTAAGTAAAATAAAATTTATTTTATATTTTAGAAATAATAATCCCTTCTTCATAATATTTTATATTTATCAACATTCTATTAAATAATTTAAAGAAAATTAATAAAACAAATTAAAAGTTTATTAAATATAAATCTTTAAGACAGTAGCATGATTTCGTGAATTTTACCTAAGAATAGAAAAAGTAACTTAAATTTAATGCTTAAATTGAAAAAAAATATTTTCCGTCTTTAGACAAATCGTAATATCACATGAAAAACGAGTAAATTAATAACCTAAAATTATTTCATAAACTAAATTGGAAACCATTGCAATCGAGGTTTACTACAATAGGAAACGAATATTGATCTCCCAACTTTGGTAATATCGGGATTTAATCTTACTCCGAGATTTATTGAGCAGTACAAGAGCCCGATCATTCCAAATATATCAGAAAAATAATCAAAAAGAACAACATGAAAGAAATACGTAGTCGGCGAAAGTCATTGACGTACAGAGAATACACAAAATACAACTCATACAATAGCTCCAAATAGTCATAAAAACAAACATTTTTTTTTTCCTGATTAATGGATGAGGAAAAGAGTAAAACATTTTTTTCGTCAATATGTCCCCAAATACTCTCTTTTTGTCATCCTTTTTCTAATAATCTATCATTGAATGCTTTTTGTCTCTTTTTTACCTTCATAAATAATTTTTACTTTATTCTAAGAAATATATTATGCGAAATAATATAAGAATTCTGTTAGCTGTTTTATTAACATTCCGTTGAAATACTTTTGAAGATAAAACAATAAAATAAAATATGTAATAAAATATATAATACAATAATTCTTCCTATACCTTGCAAAAGAACAATCTTAAGAGCTATGATATTTAAAAGCCTTGAGAATATTGTTTTATATTTGTGAATTACTAATCAACCAAAAAATATTTCAAGGTTTACACTATAAACAGCAATGGACATCCGGTGCGAGTTACATAAGATAATAGGCCGTATTCATAACAGAGAAAACCTTGCAGGTTGGCCAAAACACGATGTAAAAAATCATCATGTGTTTTGGATCAAACTTTACCAAATTTTTAGCAGTGGTTAAATTCGATCTAAAAAAAACTTTTTATTTGAGTAACGTAATCATGATACTACTAAACCATCGTGTTACCTTGGTTTAGTATCATGATTACGTTACTCAAATAAAAAGCTTTATATATTATATAAGCATATATATATATATATATATATATATATATATATATATATATATATATATAAGTCCATAAACTCAAATATAATTTAAATATTAACTTTATTCATTTATTCGTAGTCTCAAATTTCGAGTCATAGAACCTGAAGTTATTATAAAAAATTTGTAATATTTTTGGAATATAATTTAGAAAATATTTTATTCTTTTGTTAAATTGTACTTAACATTTTTACTAAAGTATCAAATTGAAATACTTTCATTAAAATCTTATTGAGATGGTCACTGAACCTTGTATATTATTCTAGTAGATATTTTTTTAGGAAATAATTTTAAAATATGTCAGAATTTCATTTTTGTAGAAGAGTGATTACAAATGTTGTAGCAAAAAATTCCCAAATTGTTATATATAATTATTTTTCATTCTTATTAATGTGTTGTTGATAATCTGGATACATTTGGTTAGATGGATGGGGTAGAAAATATTGATTGATAATTATAATATAATATACGTAAAACTAGTTTCTTCAAAACGTTTGAAAGATAAAATTTTCTTACAATGCTTATTACAGTTAATTCAATTTCTTTTCAAAATTAGGATTTCATTTTTGGCTTAGCTGTTTTGTTAAAATATATGTCGTTGTTAGTTCCTTTTTATTTAAATGTTGATTAGTAAGTTTTAGTTTATTAAAATTATTTATAATGGTTTGCTTTTCAATAAGAATCATTAAAACAATGGATTTAATAATCTTTTTTAAGCAAATTCATTAATTCTCTTCCTCAGCTGGTAAATTAATGATAGTTTTGATTTGAGGAAAATAATATCTTTCTTCGGTTCTTAAAAAGTAACGTACATTTAAAGCTTAGTATTTGGTGTCCAGAAAAACGTTCTGTAACGTTTTTCTGGGAAATATAACCTGTACCCATTATTTGATTTATTATAGTGTATGTCAAGAAGATATTTCCTCTTAACCTTAATGTATGATCATGTAAAGATTTACTTTCTGAAGTGTATTAGAATTTATTTTTAGTAAAATGTACAATACATAGGTATTAAAAAAATTCAGTTCCATATTAATAAAAGAAACAGCGTTAGAAAATTTCATTTTTTTATTCCAAAATTTTCATTTAATTACTCATTGAATTATTTAATAAATTACTTTAAGTATTCTCAAATTTATTTTCCAAGCTATTTAGTAAATTATCTGCTATATATTTCAAAATATAATTTTTATGTAAAATTTTATTATCATAAATTAAGATTAGTATCTAAAGTAAATTGTTAATATGTTCCTTAAGGAATGTAATCCATTAAAATTTAGGCTTATTAATAAATTTATGTTTTCCAGATAATTTTTTCTACGTGAAAAGTTTATGAATTTATTTATAATTTTTACTTAATATAAAATATAATTTTAATATTAACTATTTTAACATCTGAAATGATTTTCCTCTGAAAATAATTTAATATTGCTGAATATGACACTACAGTTACTGATAACAAACTCTTTGAAATTAAGAGAATTAGAGTCGTAAATAAGGAATCACATAAAAGATAAAAACTATTTTATTCAAAACACATAATTATATGTCCTTTGGAAACGTTTGAGATGTATAGTTCTTTAATTAGCAGAAACTCTATTAAATTTAGAATAGTAAAATTTATTTATAAAATTGTTTCTTGAACATGAAGTTATCAAAATACTGCATTTAAATATACATTGTTTAGGTAAATATTTTATAAAGTTTATTCTAGAAATTGCATACAATTGGAATTTTATACCATGAGTACGATACATTCTCTCAAAAGTGAATTTTGATTTTTCAGAAAAATATTTCCTTAATTGTAACTAACACCTGAGTCAATGAAAAGAAACCTAATAAAGTTTTCTTTCTTTTTCTTTAGAAATATAAAATTCGATTTTTAAGGTATTCTGAAAAATCATATATAGAAGAGAAATAACAAATGCTTCAAAATAATATTATGAAACTTTGTTCCGTAGAAGCTTTTTCGATTAAAAGAAAAAAATAATTTTTCTTGAAGCAAAAACGAATTTTTCTTCAGTTGTCCAATTGAAACCGAATTCGGCTTGAAAAATATGGAGATTCGATCAAAGTTTTCTATTATTTTCCAAACTTTTACTTCTTATTGTTCTATTCATTCGAATCCTCTTAGAAATGAACGAGAAAGAAAATTATTGTTCATTGACTTATCTCTCTTAGGAATCAAGGTCTATATTCAAGACTCATAAATTCGATTATAGAGCTTTGTGATTTTTAGAGTTGAGGAAAAATTTTCTATTTGGTTATCAGTTTTTCAGATAAATTTATATTGGTATGGTTCTTTTACTGAAAGAATAACTATGGGTGATGCAAAACATACAAAATTTTTCTGATAAAATTATTATTTCTGTTCTAAAAACATTTCTCCCTCATTGTTTCAAAATGAAGCATTTGGTTAAAAAAGAAAATCCCACAGTTTTCCAAAGTTTCCATTGCCACTATCAATGCAAAAATGTTTTAAGAATATGAGTAAACATTATATTTTATTCTTGTGTAAAAATCATCTTTTAAACAATAAATTATTAAAGAAATATGAAACGATATCTACTTAATTCACATTTTCCTACGCACAACAATCTAATTTCTTTTACTTTGATACAAACTTTGAAATTCTGCTTCTTGAATAATAAAAAATAATATTTACGATGTAGAATTATTTAAAAAAAAATGCAATCAAAAAATATTTATTAAATTTGCCTTTAAAATAATTCTTATATTTCTAAAATATATGTAAAATGTAATTTGAATGCTAATTTTAAATCTGATGATAATCATCATGTAAAATACAATGTGAAATGTTTATGTAAATTATAATGAGAAGCAAAATTATTTTAAACATTTCAACCTGAGTTTGAAATTGACGCACGAATGCATGTATTAGTGATCCTTATAGTAAAAGAAAACCTTAACTGAGAAAGTGAAGTGTTTTCAAAAGGAACATTTCACAACGAGAGTTCTACAGAATGAATAAATCACATATCGTTATGATGGAATGTATACCATCCTTTATTTATTTTAAAATATAAATTTAAGTTAAAATATTCTGAAATAAATCAATTTTTTTAAATATGGTCATAATTAAAACATGCTTAAAATATACATGTTGGTTAATGTAACATTTGGTCCTGAATAAAGATTCATATTTTAAAATTATTTTATAGGTAGAGAATGGGGATGTTTATTTAAAATTTTATCCTGGGAATAAACATTTCACTGGACGGATAGTGAAATTTCTTGTTTTAAACTAGTTTAACGAATCATTTAGTTTGAAAGCTGAGATAAATTTGTATTATTGTATTTAAAAGCAAATTGCCGTTAATAGAAGTTTTGATTTTTATAGTGGTGGGAAACCTCTAAAGAAGAAAATATATGCGTAATAAAAGAAAGTTAAGTAATTATGACATGTGAATATTTGAAACAAAGGGAAATTAAGCTGTTCACTCTGGGTATTTGAATACAATTTTCAGCGGAAATAAGTTAATCATTCAAAAATGTGGCTTTGTTTAATTGAATAAATTTAGTATAAATTGCATAGTTCCAAATATCAATCAGGTTTTCAATATAGGAGCAAACATTGAGTTCAACCGTTCGTGTATTCCAAATTGGTTGTAGATCTTTATACATCAACAACAGAGGGAGAAAACATGGGAATTAAAATGACCAACAATCAAAATTCTGGTCTTTAACAGAATGAATTTAAAGCCTTAACTAAGATATGGTCTCACCATATTATATATCACGCAATCCATTAACTATTCAAGAGCTTAAAAATAATTTATAGGCTAGATACAAGCGTTAATGATTCGTTGACTATACAGGGTGTTTCAGTTAAGCGTTTCAGAACTTTTAAGAAGGATAGGATATATCCAGACAACTCAAAATCATATAGCAATGTGGGGTCGGAAATGCTTTCCTGAAGTGGTGTTGTGCACAGAAGCATCAGAAAGAAAAGAGATCGTAAGTGAGAAATCATTTTAATAATACATGAATAGACGCAAAAGACACATGGTAGTGTTCGAAGTTTCTTCCACAGGCTACAAGGCATGCCTCACATCTCTGACGCTTGGACAACCGAACATTCTGGAATATTCCAGGCTAATTTCTAATTTCTCTGGCTGCTACTACAATTCTTGCAACCTTCACATTTTCCAAGGTACCACGGTGCAAAAGCAATACGAGGTGCATAATCCTTCGGTTGCTGTGCCTGGACAAGATTCACGTGAAACAGATTCCTGTCTTGTTCTCGGAGAATCTAACAGACGCTGCAATGGGAAATCCCGACTTGGTTTGCTAGACATCGTGTACTCGTTCTTGGATTCCCTTGTACATACTGCAGCACATTCTGTTCGACGGCTAGATTCCGTGTCAATCTTATCCTGTCCCTTTCAGATCTTTCACATGAATATGTCTCACCTAAGCTCCAGTCCAGTCTTGCAAAGAAATTAAGGCTGGGAATATGCCTCGTCAGATATTTTTATGTGGAGAAACGCTGTGCGGCTGCACAGTACAATTTGCAGTCCCATGCGCTAAATGCATATAGGCTAACTCTGTGTGTAATCATCCATCTTACTAACTTGGTGTTCTTGTGCGAAATGAAAATCTCCTGCAGGAAAGCTCAGAATTTTCGCATAACGTCAGCTATCGTGTCAGGAAAGCATTTCTGACTGCCCGTTGGAATATGATTTTGATTCGTCGGGCTGTACTCTATCCATATTTGAAGCTCTGAAACGTTTAACTGAAACACTCTGTACAACACAGAAAAATCAATGTAAAATACTCACTGCTACTTTTTATTGGCTATGAAAGTGGAATGGAATGCTTTTTTTTGAAATGTATTTTTAAGTGTGTAAAATGCTTGGAGCAAACTGTGGCTAACAATTAAAATTGAGATAATTGGAAACCTACTACAATGTAATTGGGATTGTATATGAAACTGAATCCTCAACACATTATTGGAGTGCATTATTTACTATCATATGACACAAGAATTATCTTATACTTCTTTCTTATAGGTGCTTATATGAAAAATTTAAAATTCTATGGGGAACTTTGGTGCCAAAAATAAGCAACACTTTTGTTATAAAAAATAAATAAATAAATACTCTAGCTTGAAATTATGAATGCATTTATAAGGCCCATTCACAAGTTGGGATTAATGAAAAAATTTTCTCAATTTCAGTCGATATTTAACAAAAATATTAAAATTTCCTATGTTATTTACATCAATACTTATCCATGTTAAAAGTTTGCAATGATACAAGTTATAAAATGTCGATTTTATTGTACTGACAATCAAGAATCCCAACATTGTTTTATGATGAGCTATAGATTCTTCTCTGATTTAATAAATTATTAAGAAACTTATATTTCTCTTCACATTCCTTAGTTATTTATTCTAGAGTTTTCAATTGCAATGATCAATAATGTTTTAATGATTTTAATTAAAATAAATCTGAAAATATATTGCTGTAATGTTCAGAAGAATGAATAAACATAAGTACATATGCTGTATTCTTACTGATTTGATTCAAGATGACAGGCTAAAAACAATAAGTATTTCAAAAATGTTTCGCAACAAATTTTAAATATATATTTATATTTAAGTATTTAATAAAATAAATTCATATAACAAATTATATAAGGATTAAAAGAAAGAAAAATAAGACTAAGCTAAGAAAATTCTTCAGTTAAATATTTGAAATTGTGTATTAATTTAAGAATATTTGTTTAACAATCGTTTTATCTGCAAATGCTTCCTCAAATGTTTAATAGTATAATACTTATTAATATCAAAAAGTTATGTGGTTCTTCACATTTCACTTTTTCTTTCGAACAATTAAGAATCATAATTTAATAGGAAAAAAGGTCGTAACAATAAAAGTGAAACACCTAGTTTTGACACAAATACGTCAAAGTAATAAAAAAAAGGATAGTATCCGATTTTTAGAAGTACGCGATCAATAGAGGAGACATCTGGAAGAAGGAAAAAGTTGCTCCCAGAATCCATTTATTTATTCTGATGAATGAGAGGGTATTATTTCTCCAACCAAGTTGTCAGTCCAAACTGAGGCCATTAGTATTGCACGCAGAGCAACACCACTTGTTAAGATTTACTCGGTTGTTTAAAAGCTTTGCAACAGCGCTCGCGTACCAAGCTTTTCGCTCAGAATAAACTGCGAGTCACATTCTTCAAATTTATAACAATCCTTAAGACATTCCTTACGTGAGTTATGAGGATTATGTGTAATTTGAGTTCCGCTCACCGTTGGAAGCATGCAGAGGATTCTATTTCACCATCGTTATTTATGGAGGAGAGCATTCATCAAAACGTTTTTTGGATGGCAGTGAGTGATATTTACCTCTTTCGACTTAATAAAAATGTTTTGCTGTATGTTATAAAACTGTAGAAATTTATGTTCATCTTTAAGAATTTATCGTGGTCTTTGTATGTGTTACAGATTAAAGTAATTCTTCTGTAAAATATAGAGGCTGTGCCAAATGTAATTATACTAGCAATAACAATGAAAATTATCGTAAGTGTACTAAAACAAAATGGATTATACTAATATCAAATATTATTTTGCATATCCGTATTACTTTTGTGTCTAGAAATAAATAAAAATATAATCTTTCAGTTTTGAGGCATTTAATCAAAAATATTCAATTCAATTAAAGAAGTTGATTTATGTTAACGAGTGGAATATAGGTGTTAATATATTTATAAGCAAAATATAAAAAAACGTAATTCAGAAAGATTTTATAGATTTACGATCTGGAAAGGACAATATTCGAAATTCAGCAAAATTATATACATGAAGCGAAAAAAGTGATTTTGTAAATAATTGACTTCAAGTTTATAAAGAAAAAAGTCCATTTTATACATTCATTAAATTTATTAAGAAGTAATGCCCGTTAGCTGTAATTAAACTTTTTTGATGGAGTGGTGATAGCCTAGTGGTTAGGGTATCGGCCTTCCATCTGGAAGGGTGGGGTTCGATTCCCAATGCCGTCAAAGACTCATCGAGTATACGCGATATATGTGCTCGTTAAATCTGTGGAATCGAAAGTAGTGTGGTCGATCTTTGAGCAATTACCACGTGTGCAATTGTATGGAGAAATTTACTCACTCTTCAGATCAATGCCAAAATTGAGGGAGTTGATCCTCTGGTGCTGCCATCTACCTGAGGATTTGAAGAGCAAAAATCATACTTTCACCTTCATGATGCTCTGATTAAAACGAAAGACGCACCCAATTGACTTAAATTCTCATAGCCAAGGCATTGTGTGAGCTTAGTAACAACAGCCAAGTGCCATTAGTAACAACAACAACAAAAAACCTATTTGATATACATATGTTCAATTTAAGGAATACACTTCCAAATACAATAACATAATTTCCTCTACTAATTAAGACTATAATCAAAGTATTCTCTTTAAGCATGTTGCATGATTAAAGATGACTTTGTTGTGAAAAGTTAAATAACCTTCCTCCAAATTTGATTTTAAAAAATGTATAAATGTGATATTCAACTAGCTTATTCTTAAATTAATCAGCCAGCTTATTCTTTAAGTTTTAAAATATTTAATTTAAAATTCTATAATTCAATTAAAGAATTAGATTTATATTGAAAATGAGATAGAAGTTAATATATTCATAAACACAAAAAATAAAAAGTAATAACATAATGTTAAAATAATATTTTTTAAGGATACTTAGAATCTGAAAAAGACCAAATTATATAAAGTATTCAGTAACAAAGGAATCCATCAATAAATTGTTAAAACAGTTGGTAACACTTTTATAAAAAGATCAAAATGTTTTCTTATACCGAAAGTTTTCTATAAACGTACATTACTTGAAATCTACTACGATTAAAGAAGGAAAACCTCATTTAGTCACTTTATCTCTACAGATTATCTTAAGGTACCTATTGTCTAGTAAATGAAATGAATCGTGAAATGAATAGGGTAAGAGAAGAACAGCATTTTGGCAGGGGAATCAGCAAATCCTTTTCTAAGTGCATTTGTTACGAAAGTGGCAAAACTGCTTCAGTGCATTTGTTGATTCGATTTAAAGTAGCGGATAGAGTTCAAAATAATTTACCGTTCTACTTATAATATGTTACGTTTTAGATTATTTTGAGGAAACTCAAAATTAGATGCAAATTGAAGATTTCGAGAATTACATTGAAATTAAAAAATTTCAAAATTACATGCAAATGGAAGATTTTTCAAGTGCATTTGCAGGACAACATCTATTACTTCCAGCTTTAAGAGATTCAAAATTTTTATTCGGTTATCTGAAGTTTGTAGACGTAATTTATTCTTAGGTACAAACTTCCTTAACATTTGAAAATTGTAAAAGGATGTTTTATTAAAATTTTCCTTGAATTATTTTAAAGGAATATTGTAATAAATAGGACACATAAATCTATCTACAAGGCAATTTCTTACATTTATTATACAAATACAATTTTAAAAATAATTTTATAATTGTTTAATAACTAAATATTTTTATTTAAAGTTAACATCATTTTCGTCGTTAGTATGGTTACAAAATGATACTAATTTGAATTTTGGGATTTTTAAATATGTGAATTGTTAAATTTTTTAATAATTTCCCAATGAATAAAAATATGTAGAAAATGTATAAAACAATGTGACCAGATACATAAATTATTTGAGTTTTCAAAATGAATTTGTACTGTTAAATTTTTTAAAAGTATTGAAAAATATCTTGCTAAAAACTCAAATGGTTGTTTTAACTTATTAGAAACTAAAATCATCTAATAGTTTTTTATGTAATATTTATGCGCTAACAAAATTGTTTTTTTGTTGAAATTTTTGAATCTTTTACTTAATGATTTTACACTGAAACAGAATCATTTATTTGTTGATTTAGCAGTAGGAATTTGATAAATTTTCCTATCGTTTACTAAAAAAATATCTAATCATGAAAATTTCAAGAGCTTATGTTAAGCTAATAGGTTTTATGTGAACATTTTTAAAATTATTGAATTAGATAGAAAATTGTTAAACATGTATATAAAAACTTACTGTAAAAATAAAACATAAATAATGAAAACATAAACATTATAATATAAAAGTAATCAATTTTGCTGTCTAATTGAAGCTTTTTTATGGCAAACATAAATAATATTTATACAAATATTATACTTTATTTTAAGCCTATAATAAACATTTTTTATAATACATTAACTTGCTTATAAGAAAGCTGGGTTTATTACAAAATTAAAATTTATAATTATATTACGAATAAAAATATAAAAATTAAATTAAAATATTTCACAAATAAAAATGTTTTTTTTTGAAAATTTATAATAAATTCTTTAAAAAAATTAATCTATCCTGAACTAAATAAATAATTTTGAAATATTTGTTAACTTAAAATTTTACATTTGAAAATGACTTGCAATATATTATTTTAAACTTTTTACAACGTATGAACACATAAAGAATCTAAAAATTGTATTATTTTACACTTATAATGTTTTACAAAATCTATTATATATATATATATATATATATATATATATATATATATATATATATATATATATATATATATATATATATATATATATATATATGATATGATATATATTATCATTATAATGAACTGTATCATACATTCTTTTTAACATTATTCATTTTGTGATCCAAATATTTCATGTAGTATCACAAAATAAGTCAATGTGTGTGTTAATGAATCATTGTATTGCAAATGATATTGCTATTATACATAATATTATGACATTAGTCATACCAAAAGCCTAGAAATAGGTAATTCTTTCTAAAATATTTATCGCTTTAAATGTGTAATATTCTAATTTAATATAAGTTGATATCTTTAATAAAATCTCTTTTATGAAAAGAGCTTGAAATAGCTGTTTCCAGTAAATATTGGAAGAAACAATATAAGATTTGTATTTATGTATAAAACTAATGAACTATTAGTGAATATTTAAAAGAAATTATAACAAATTAATTTAACAATAAACTAGATTACAAAAACAAGTATGCCGATTCTAAAACATCTATTTGTTTTTATGTCAGTGCTTCCATAAGAAAAGCATAAGCGTTTTAAATTTGCTGTCAGTTTTAAATGCATTTTAAGATAATTGTAGTTTGTATCATTATTCAGGATAAAAAGAAATTCGTGTATAATTTTTAAGAAAAAAAATATATACTGTGATAAAATGTCTGCAATGTTAATATTTGCATAGCAACAAGTGCCTTAAAAAATTGTTATCAAATCAAATGAAAATTTAAATAAATCAACGAAGTTTTAAAATTATTTCATAACTGATTTTAACTATTGCTACCTAATTATAATGGGCACAAAATAAAATGTATATTTCATTTGCATAAATAAAATTCAAAACAGTTTTATTCACTCGTATTAGTGTTTAAAGATTTACTCTCAAGGAATATACTGCTTTGGAGAAATTTTACTTTTTAGTTCCTTAAAAATGAGTTAGAATTTTGTGCTAGATTTCCACTAAATCTATACCGTTTGATCCAGATCTATAGTGTTTGAGCTGGATCTATACTTTATTGAAGAAATTCTTTTAAAAAAAGGAGTATATTATTTTATTCTTATTTAGATTCTGAAATACATAACTTATCACAATGGCATCACATGAATGAATAATAGTCTTCTTTATTTACTTTTTATTCTAATCTTCATAAAAGTAGTAAAACAAAAATTTCTTAATACATCAAAGAAGTTTTAGAAGCATTGATATCCGGCTAACTCTTTTTAAACTAAATATAAAAAAAAATCACGAAAAGTTTAGATTCTTCAACAAAGAAACCAGATCAAAATAAAATGGAAAAAAAAGTAAAAATAAAACGCATCTTTTCTGCATTCTTTCATGGTGAGAAATATGAAAATAAAAAGTCACTTTTTTTCATTTCTGTTTTCTTGAAATGGTAATGAATCCTTTAACTTCCTCTGTTATCTTCAAAATTTCAGACTACTTTATGGATTCAGTAGTCACAAAAATCTTCTAAGAAGAAGGTTCCGGTTTCTAAATTCTGCAGCTGAATCGGCATAAACTGGGAAAAAGAGCGGAAGTCCTTCTTTGTTTTCCAGATGACTGAAGGCAGAGTAACAATATGATCTTCAGGATTAAATACCTTTCCTCTGGTTTCAAGCCTCACAATGAAAAGCTAGAGAGTTGAAGAATACTTTTGTGGAAATGGATTTATTTCCTTCACTTGTGCTGAGTACTTAATTTTGAATAGTTTGGAGATGAACGTTTTGAGAAACAATTCGATCAGAAAGACGCAAAAAAATCAACTTCAAAGGTTTACTTTTCATATTTAAATTTAAAAAGTATGATAAAGATATTCGTCTGAAGTTGAATGTACTGCATTTAAAATATTCCGTAATGAGAAATCACGAATGGATTTTAAAATAAGTAGTACCATGACGGTAAATTATAACAACACATTTTTTAATGCTAATATAAATGTTTTAATAAACAGCACCATTATTCTTAAATCAAAAATCATGCCCTTTTTCACCTTCACTATTTCTCGTATGTTTGAGTGATTAATAATAATATTTTAAGTAGTTATAATAACAGATCACAAGATATTTATTTTCAAAAAAATTTTTTGTTTTTTATAAATGTAAAAAATCTGGGAATCATAAATTCTAATAAATAATTTATTTATTTTAAGAATTTTGAAAATATTTGCGAATTAAATAGTACATTAGATTTAGAAAATAAAAACGAAGAATTAGTCATTTTTTACTTATTTTATGCATATTTAGATAATAGTAAACAATATTTATTAATAATATAATTAAATTCCATGCCTTTTACTTGTCAAATCGTAACAATAAATTTTATGCATTTTAAGGTCCTCGATATTTTCAAATATAGAAATTTGCAATATTCATTGGATATCAAAGTAGTTTTCATTCAGCTAAAATTATTTTTTGTTGAAATATTGAAATTTATATCAAATAAAAATTTTATTTTTTATTCAGTTATATTCAAATTAAAACATTATCACTGCTTAACTTAGTTGAAATTTTTTCTAATAAGTTCAAAATTGAGCTATGAATATTTTAATTGTGGAGGTTCATAATTACTACAATAATTTTTCCTTAGTGAAAGGCATAATACTTAATCTATTATTTTATATACTAAAAATTACAGAAGAAAAGTATATTCAAATGACATTTGATGGATGTGGGGTAATTTATTTATATAATTTTTTATTTAAATTTCTTGTTCTTAATTTTAAAAGTAGGCAAACAGTCCATCACGTTACAATAAACATTTAAGAAACAAATAAAAAATTAAAAGTAATTTTTCTTTTCATAAGAGGATATCTAAGAAAATCATACTTTGATTAGCATCATATCAAGCTTAAAAATACAGAATTTATAAGCATAAAAATATTATGCAATATATTTGTTTAACTGAATATTTTTAATTTATGAAAGCATTTATTTAACACAAGACAAAATAAAAGCAATTATATTTGATCAAAATACTTCAAACATCATAAAATGATAAGTAATAAATTATGATAAAATATGGAAAATCATATTTAATAAACCAAGATAAAAGCTTTTTAATTTTAATAGATAATAACATAACAATCAATAATCATTATAAAGAAGCAATAATAATTCTCCATTAAAATAAATTCAACAAAACATTAAATTTCGTATCATATTTAATTTATGAAAACGTTGCCATGGAATAGAATAAATTTAAAGTACTATATATAATAAATATTATAGTACTATATTTAATAAAGTACTATTAATAAAAATATTATATTTTGATTATTTAAAAATTATCAAATAAATTTTTTTTGTTAAATTCAGTGTTACATTTCTAGTCAAACTAGTACTAAGAAGATAAGTCTAAAAGTACCATTTTTTTTATATCATCTATGATTTCATTCTATAATTGATAGTTTTTATATTTAACACTGTCAATTTACACTATAATATAACTTTGAACTTTTATAAGTGATATCAAATATTAACATCATTCATTCTACTTTTAATTATAAAAACACATAGTCACTAAAATCACTATCATACTCAATTATTTTAAATTTCATATAAAAAGCAACATACATCAGCTTTTTGAGAATGATTTGAATGATTTTTTCTCACAATTAACCTTTACTTTATATTTCATGCGAATTAAACATCAAAAATTTAAATTACAATAAGGATTTAAGCATTAAAATTGTAAAAATCTAGAAATAAATACATATATTTCTATTTTTTGTATTTACTTGTTATTTTAAAAGAACTCGGTGAATATATACACAAAATTTATCAAAACTTTTAAGAGAAGAAAAATAAAAGTTTCATTCAATAACTTAAAATGTATGCATGTATGCAAATGAAGTCAAATAAATTTTGTCGACAACAAGAAATTGCTTTTTTCCTGTTATCAGTAAATTCCAGAAACTCCAAAAGTTTAAACAGCACTTACACTTTATTTCATTTTAATTCGGAGGTGAGATAAAAAAACCTTTGCATTCAGAAGTGTCTTGAATAATTTTAAGATTATTAAAATTTTTTTTTGCTAAATAACCAAAATTAAAGTAAGTGTTGTCCTAGAAATTTTCATAAAAAATGAAAAATTAATGCAAGATACAAAAAAGTAAAAGTAGGTTTAACAATATTTAAGGGCTTTGTAATACTTGGCTAAGATTGAGACAGTATTTGTTATAGCCCTCTGTAATGTGCATCTGAAAAATTTGTCTAAAACAGTAAGCATTGGCTTAAAAAATTCAAACAAATGAAAATTATATAGATTGTGAAAATATTTTTCTAATTTTAAACTTAATTTTTCATTATTCTAGAATTTTATTTAACTGATTTATTTACATTTTTCAAATGATGCATTTTTCATAAAATCGGTAATGATAATAAAACTAATATGTACAGAAAAAAAATTTCTATGTTATGACGGATTGCTCAATCGATTTTAAATTCTTGGTTCATTACCACAAATATTGAATTGAAAATTTATTAAATTTTTAAAATATTCTACTTTAAATTCATTTTTTTCTTGTAAAAGTGATTCCTTTTTCAAATAATTGAACCTCTGAAAAATAGAAGTAATATATTATAGAATTCTAATTCAGCATTAAATGCATTTCATGTAAATAGATGCCATTTTCACAGAAGCAAATCATAATTTTTAAATTAAAAAGGACATTAAATTCAAAAATTCTAACTCAATGTTTGTTTTCTTTGAATAATTTATGTTACGTTTAGTAAAAAATCATTAACATTAATCAATTTTATATCGTTTCATATTTTTATTTGTTAAACATTACAATAGATACTTATTGTAATTTTATTATAAGATGTTACTATTATAAGATACTTATTGTAATTTTATTATATTATGTCAAATTTTATTATAAGCTCAAGTAAACATAAAGGTAATAGCAAATTAAATTGCGAACACTTTTGAGTACATTGGAAGAATTGAAACATGTACTATTTTGATGTATGGTCTGCATATTTATATAAGTTTGAATGCAAAAAAAAAAAAAAAAAAAAAAAAAACAGTAAAAAGATACAAATTTATTTTATATGTATATTCTCGTATAGTTCCCTTCTTACAAATATTTAATGTAAAGTATAATTAATTTGATCTGGAAAAAATGATCAGCAATTCTGATTAATTATTAATAGTTAAAACACATCTTCATCCATCTTAACTAATTATAAGATGAAAGTGCTAATATAAGAAAAATTTAAACTATATACATATATATATATATATATATATATTATATATATGTACACATATATATACATCAAAATAATTAATTTTTCATTTATAAATAATTAGCCTTACAATATTTAAGATTTCAAAAAATGTTTGAAAAAAGCGTTAAATTTTGATAAAACATGTAAACTAATCTGTCAAGAGTAAAAAGTTTATAATTAGAAACTTTGAAACACACAATGAATATATAATACTTTCATTACTAAACTCAGAAAAATGTAAATGAACATTATATATGTTGGTAAATTTATGACAAAAATTGTATAATGCATTTAAATGTTTAAAGTTTTATTTTATTTTTGGTAGATCTCTAAATTATTTTTTCTAATATAATTTGACAATTTAAATGTTACTATCTTACAGATTTTTGGCATTTTCTGCTTACTTTGGAGAATTAGGAAGTATTTTGTAATATGAATATTATAGTACATTTTAATAATAACCTTATGAAAGCTATCATCAAATCATTTCTTAATTTAAAGTTCAAATGCAATTTGCAAATGGTTTATTTTATAAATGTTTAATTATAGAAAAATTTTAAATGATAATATTTTTGAAATTGAAAGGAAGTTTAAGAAATATTTGTATGATTTTCATATTATTTTAAAATAATTGTTTCAAAAAGTGCTTCAAGGAAAATTTGCCACCTTTATTTATTTTAACAAAAATGAATTTATCTGTAATCAACTTCAAGAAATTGTATATTAAAGAGAATAACTCAGATGTAAGATTATATTTTATTCAGCACATAATAAATTACTGCTTTTACTTTAGAAGTAATTTGAAGCATCAAATATACTATTAATCATAATATGCACCAAAGTGTGTTTTATTTCAAGTATTTAGTTTCTCGATTTTTTATTCTTATATTAAAATAATATAGATAATGCAAAAATTAATAACTCCCTAAAAACATTATTCAAATAGTTGCTTATAAAATATACTTTTAAGCATAATATAACCAAGGCTGAATTTTACTTCAAATATGTTTAACTTATTGATTATTTATTAAGAATTTTAAAATATTTTTCTCATAGACTTAAATATCGAGGAAAATATTGTTAGAAAAATATACATGTCCATGAGCTCTGATTATAAGTATATGTGTTTCAAAATATGAAAGTATTTCCTGTAGTTTTGAGTTTATGAAGAATATAATATGCTGAATAAAAAAGGTATAAAACTAGCCCTAGTTATAATTGTGTTTATATTTAATAATTATTCATTTAATTTAATTTCTTTTTCAAGTATTAATATTGAGTGAAATTCTTTTCATAAACGTCATGAGTAAAATAATACTAAGCGAACTCCAATTAAAATTTCATGTGATATTTTTTTGGAATTAGACTCTGCTTCGAAGCTTTGCAATTCTAATATTAAACTCTATATAATTATTGAGTTCTATGAATTAATTAAGTTGTTTCTACCTAAAACAATCATTTTGCAAGGATGTTTTTTCCTTTATTATAAATGAAAATCACATTGAAAATGGTAACCCTGTTTATCTTTTTCACAATATTTTTATCTTAATTATAGATAACATTTATACACTTGTGGAGAAAAATTAATCTTGTAGCCTCAAAAAATTATACGTTACTGAGCTACATATATCATTATTCATAAAAAGTTTGAAAATTATTTAATTCTTTTTTCAATGAAAGATGTAAATTTGATTTATATTTATCTTTTATTCATATATTACTTTATTTATGCATTCCTGTGTAATTTACTTATAAATATTCAAAGTGTCGCAAAAATTTCATTATTTTAAGCATTATTTATAAGTGTAAACACCAACAATATCCCTGTACCTAACCCAAGAAGGGTTCCATCAATTTGGATGGGTATTGCTGGAAAGAAATATGAGTGACACCGTCGGAGAGATGTCGCCCGCAACCGCAGTCATGAACCCCAAACACAACTTCCCAACACACGGTTTGAGGGCAGTAACACAACTGCCTCTGGCTGACTCCAATGGACGAGTTTATTATATGTAATTAAGTGGGAGGAGAACCAGGCGCAAATGAAGCATAAGTAGAGGCTGGAACAGGGCAGTTTAGTTAATAAAAACTATATACTAAAATGGTGTTAGCTGATAGGGGAGGACATAAAATAGTTTGTGACAGTTTACAAACAAATGGAGTTAGAGTCATTAATTTGCCCCAGGTATGTACTGAAACATAGATGCTCATAGTTGACTAAGCAGAGGAGGGCAGTTCATCAAGTAAGACATCTGCTTCTACTTCGTCTTGCAAAATCAAGTCTCTATGCTCAAGAAGGAAGATCAAATTGTTTGGTTTGTTTCTAGCTCGACCATTGTTGATGACATTCCTAATCCACACTTTTAACAGGTGATCGCTGGGAGATCAGAAGTGCCAAGAGCTTGTAACTGGGCAACTGGTGGCATAATGAATTGGGCTCCCAATCTGTCCAAACGCACAGTGGTTGGTTGAAGTGGCACCTATTCTGTGTAGAAAGGTTGGGAACGGGCCATGTCCCATAACAAATAGGATGACTCTTCAAGGCCAGCAGGTGATTTTGTTTTTCACTGTTGGTAATATGTCATGGACTAGTCTTCCTGTTGAGGCATTGTTCCAGAGTATTTGCAATGGTTTGATAAGATCATAAGGAAATCGCTTTTTACGGAAAGAGTGTGTGGTTGGAAGAGCTTTTCTAGGACCTTCGATTGTGGTTACCTCTTCCTCTAGGGAGTCTGCAGCTTCATTACCAGCCCAGTTTGATATTATGGGTGGTATTGAATTCTCTCTGTATGTTCCGAGCATTTGGAATTGGGGTAGATGGATTTCCTACTGCCATGAGACCTGCTTGGCTGCCCGTTTGGATATGACATGTTTGGCCCAGTTGTTTTGCTCACTTAACAGCTTAGAGGATGGCAAGTAATTCGGTCTGAAACACTTTGTTTGTATTACTAAGTATATACTGCTCACTGTGTACAATGGTGTCTTTATAATAGACAACAAAGGCTGCTCCCATACTGTCCTCAATCTTTGATCCGTCCGTATAGATGTAGTGAACTTCCTGATTATTGTTGGGATGATGTTCTTTACTTATGTTGTTGAGGGAGTCGCCAGGATGAATAGTTAGCTTTGCTTTTTTGCACTCTATATAGTCGACACTGGTGCATTTTAAGGTAAATATATATTGAGCTTCCATATTGATGAGGAGATAAAATGGTGGAATTCCGACAATGAACAGTAGGGGATTAGTGGCTGTTGTTTCGAAGGTTCCTGTTATGTTTAGAAGAAATTGTCTCTGAATCTTATCCAGCAAGATTTGGTTTTTGACTCTGAGGTTTATGTCCCATAGCATAGATCCTTGTGCAATTATTCATTTAGCAACTGTTCTGTAAAGAAGGGTTCTTTGTTTTTGGGAGAAGCTCCAGATGGATCCTGAAATTCTTGAGAGATGATGTATTCTTGCAGCTTTTACTCCCTGGAATTTAATGTGCTGTGACCAGTTTAATTTTTCATCTATAGTTAATCTTAGGAGTTTGATGCACGGGATTTTTTGATTTTCTCACTGTTAAAGTAAATTTGAGGGCCACATTAAAGTTTAGTGATGAGCATGCAGTGGGATTTGTCAACAGAAATATTTAATTTGTGCTTGCAAGTCAATTGCCGGAAAATAGTCAAAGTCTCTGTTGCTACTTTGCCGAGTTTTCTTTCCCTGTTTGCAGCAATAACAAAAGTAAAATCATCTGCAAATGCTTGTAGGGCTATGTTTGAGTTGGAGTAATGCTCTTTCTCCACTTTCGTCCAATCATATTTAAGAGGCTAATCTGCCAAGAAATTATACAGAACTGAACTACTGATTGAACCAGTGGGCATCCAATTATTTGTGGCTGAATAGCTAGACCTTGAGGGGTATTAATAGCAATCGTTTGCTAACCTAGATTGCTTATCATATGGATTCAGGCTCGCGCTCTCCGTGAGTAAAGACATGTTTTTCTCCTCCAAGAGCTATTATGGATGAAGAAGTAAAGTGTCTGCTACGCAGGCCGAAATTTCGTTAAATATATTAGATCCAAGTCTAGATTGCTGAATAGGATGCTCTTGGTTGTTATTGGGCAGTTCTTTTCTTTTAAAGCAATTTTTATGGAATTATGTTTAATCGAGTCAAAGGCACCCTGGATATCAAGAGATATAATAGCACTTTAGCTTTTGATTTTGCTGTAATGATTTCTAACAGAAGATGGTAAAGTGTGTCGTCCACTGATCTACCTTGTCTGAATCCGAAGTGGGTGTTGTGCAGGAGGTTATTAGATTCCAGATGATTAAGTGAATCCTCTGGTGGCGAGCTTTTCAAGCACCTACCCAAGTGTTGGTAGTAGAGTGATGGGCTCGTAGAATTTTACTTAGTGTTTATCCTTACCTGGCTTGTGGAAGAGGATGATTAGGCCCTTCTTCAGGCTAGCTCGGAAGTGTTGGAGCTTCTAGCAGACTTTAAAAAAGGTATTAAGAAGGTTTGGAGCGTTGTTATGTACTATCTTTAGAATAAGGTTGTCGATTCCGTCTAGTCCTGGGGCTTTCCCGTTGGGTAGGATGGTCATTGCTCTTCTAATTTCCCCTTCACTAAGATCTGAATCAGCGGTTTGGTCTGTCAAGTGTCCTTCATACTTGTGGGTAGATTGGGCGCAGAACAGTTCTTGCAAGATTGAGTTGGCATGGTTAAGCATTGTTTGTGCCTGCTAGCGTTAGCATACATAAATCCAAAATATACAAAAAAAAGAACAATTTTGATAGATAAAAAAATATTACATTTTAAGTATGTAAAATGTCACTAAACTCATAATTAATGCAATGAGTTTTAAGAATATAAAATTTTTTACAATATATTTGTGGTTTCAATACACTTTAATATTTAAAAACATTCTATTAGCCAGTACAGGAAAATTTCATATTATAAAAAATCTTTTATCTTGAAACAAATCTTGAGATAAAATCCTAACAAAAAACTATAGAGTTGAAAAATTTCCAATATAATATTTTCTGAGAAAGACAAAACTAATAGTTTTGTCTTTGTAAAGTCATCGACAGTAATTAATAAATTTAAATAATACATGTTTGTTTGGTAATATTATATTAACTTCAGTTATCAGGCAAAATCTCAATATAATAATATTTTTCCTCAAAAAAATTTGAATAACTTTTACAATCCACAAATCATATATTTAAAAACTTTGTTTAGTTTTTAATAAGAACAAGTTTCTTTTGAATATTGAAAATAAACTGCGTTTTATTAACATCACAATATTATTTATTTTGTTTACTATTCTTTTAATGTCTGACATTTTCAAGATGAGGTGTAAAACATTTGTTGAACAAAACTGCAAAATCCAATTAATGATTACATGTAAATAAGGCATTAATTCTTAATTTCAATCCTGTACCTTTTTTAACCATTACATATACCGTGAATTCTTACAATGTGCTAATTAATTACATTTATAATTAAAGCTCATGCTACCATTGTTTAGCATAGCAGTGATTAAACTGTAGTCAGAGATTAATATATGGATTTATAAAATAAACTTCTATCGCTGAATTGTTTTCATTATTTCAAGATGATTTTACATTATTATATAATATTTAGAAAACACGAAAATTATATAATATTATGATGCATAATTTTTTTAGACAAGATTTATATTCATTATTATTTTTTTAATTAAATGTATTCTAATTTTAAAACTGTGCATTCAGCAATTTTGTATAAACATGAGTATTCAAGATAAAATTAATAAGGTATTTCTTTGTATCGATAGTATTGCTTGAAATCAGATATTAAATTAAGTGCCTAAGAATGCAAGAATCGTAGGTAAAGTATAAAACAATAAAAACATTAAAATGTTATCAACTATGATGTTTTCAAATATTTAATCAAAAATTTCTATAAATATGTAGTTTTTAATTTTGGAAATCTTGAAATTGATTTTAAAAAAGTTCAGTTAAATTTCCATTACTCAAATATTTTCTGCCCAAAATGATTCGTTTTCATTGTATAATATTCAAGTAATTATTTTATATAGTTATAAGATAATTTAAATATTTATTAGAATATATATATATATATATATATATATATATATATATATATATATATATATATATATATATATATATAATGTAGAATATATTTTTAATATATTTATATTTTTATATTATTGACCCAACGAATGAATGAAAGGCTGAGTCATCCATTCCCAGCCCGTGGACAAAACCCCTGATTTGCATTTTTGGATTGGACACCACATAGCATCCTCTACATGTATATGTAGATTCGTGAATATAACTATTTAAATGTACTAATCATAAATATACATATCACGTTTAATTAAAATAGAATAATTTTAATTAATTAATATAAATTAATTTTAATTAAAATATCTTAATCCGTTAGATAGGATTAAGAGATTCATTGTCTTAATAAACTGTAGAAATTTCGATAATACTTATATGTTTGTGTTTAATTGATTAAGTTTAATAAACTGTTGCATGTTTAAGATAAAATTATTAGTAATAATTTTTGTAAATTTAAATTTATCTATTGTTAAATGATAGCAAAATCCAATATTTTAATTAATCTAAGCATACAAGAATAAAATATTTAAAAAAATCTTCTAAAGGAATTTAAACATTATTTTTTGTATATGCAAAATATTCGCCTTAAGCTAAAGTACCTCTTTCAATGATAAAAATAATTGTAATCATAAAATAGTTTGAAAAACATTTTCCTTCCAATCTATTTTGGTTTATAGTCGAAGTTCTCTAAAAATGAAACACAGTTTAATGCTCTATACTGTAAAATCTGAAAGAAATATTTATCTTTTAAAAGGACTTTCCATTTATGCATATTGTATATACGTATCTAATTATAGACCATGGTTTCCCAACGTTATTCAAAAGCAACTTTTTAATATTATGCATACATAGTTCACTGATTTACTGTATAAAGCCTATGCTTCCTTGTTTATATTTAATTTTCAAAGCATTATCGATTCGAATTTTCAATAATAGTGTTTTTGAACCTATGAATTTAAATTGGGAGACTCATTTTCTTTTCTATTTCTTTTACTTCTCATGTATTAGAAAACTATATGTTTATATAGTTTAATAGTAAGTCTGCTTTTACAACAGTTTATTTACAATAAATTAAACTGATAATATATATATATATATGTATGTATGTATGTATAGATATATTCAAAATAATTTGTCTGACAAATATGACGTAAGCAGGATAAATTTATGAAGAAAATATATTGAAAATTGCAAACACTTTTACAAAAATTGATGATTTATGTAATTATTTATTCTTATACAACATTTGAGAATAATTTTTGAGATTAATGGTTTTCTTATGTGTACCTGAATTTGAATTTATAATTCCGCAAGAAAATATTAAAAACTGTTTCTATTATCTAAATTTTTAACTTCTACTAAAAGAAGTGTAGTGGATAGTACTAAAGGAAGGATTAGTGGCGCAAAAATTCTTATAGAAGTTCATTTTTTATGCCTATATCATAAAGATTTGAAGTCATACTTATATTGTCTACAACAAATTTTAAAACTTATATTATTGTAAAAATTATAATTTATATAATTTAAAAAATACATTAAGTCATACTTATATGTTGCATGGGAATAACTTGAAATGCTGTAAATATTATTAATTTTTATTTTCATTTTCACATCGATTCTATTTAATGATAGTTGCATCGTGTTAGAAATTTCTGAATTTCAATTTAAAAAGTTTTAAAATTTCATTCTTATATTGGTAAGAATAGTAACATGAAGTTAACTTTAAATCGTATATATTGCAGACCAATTAACCCATGATTAGGAATGAAACTGAAGATTAACCTGGAAAAACATGACAAAGTTGCTTAGGTTTATTTCTGCTTTATACTCGATTTATTATATATTTCGTTTTTCTAACAGATTTTTGGTCTCCAATAGAAGCTTAGACAACAAAGCTTTAATTTCTGAAAGTATTAAAAATATTTACAGTTGATAATTATGATCTGTTTATATTTTATTTTTACTCTACTAAAACAAAACGAAAAAATATTAAAATTGTAATTAATAAGTTAGGAAATAAGCACTTACGAATTTTTTAAGAAAAAGAATCTGAGTTGTGTATTTTTAAAATATAAGGATAAATTAGCTCCATTTTTACTTTTCAATCGTAAATTAAAATTTTTGATTCTGTAAACTCATTTCGTTAAAATCTTAGCTTTTCTAGTTAATTTATTATGTTAATTGTTATTGTTTATTGCAAATAGTAATAGCAAGAGATATTACTTTATATTAAGCCATATTTAATAAAATAAGTATATTATTTTATTAATTATAGTAAAAAGAATAGAAAAAATAATAATTAAATTATAAAAATGTGAAATACTCATAATGTTATACACAGTAACATAATAAGAAACTTTTAAGTAATTTGAAATGGATAAGTAACATTTAATATTTTCACTGTGGGGTCACTATAAATCATATGTTACAATATAATTTAAAAAAACACACACACACAACAGTTTTGATTTCGCATCAAAATCATTAATTACGTTTCCGGATATTTGTTAAAAATGCTCTTATTTTTTATATTTTGGTAAACAAAATGCTAATGATTTTATTTAATTCAATTAATTTTAAGGAGATAAACTATTGTAATTATCAAACTTTATTCCTTCTAATAACTTATTGAAAATATCAAAACCCTATATATTATAAAAAGTTTAAAAATTAACAGGTTGAAATTTATTTTTTAGAAAAAATTGTTATGAATATTTTCAAATACCTATCATATAAATTTATAATTTTCAATAGAAAATTTGAATTATAGATCTATAAATTTAAAATATATTAAGTATTACAGTTTGTTTCAACTATGTAATATTTATAATTTATTCTATCTCTATCATTATTGCTAATTCTGACTGTGACCCATAAATGGAAAAATTACAAAATGATAGTAAGTGTAGAAGAGAGAAAGAAAAACCACTTATGTATTAAAAAGGATAAACATTTTGATTTCTTTTAAACATTTCTAAATAAAATAAAGTAATATTTGTCAAAAGTTTGTATGTTTGCTTTTTTGTCTACTATTTGATTTTATGGAAATAGTATGAAAAAAATAGATGTCAATATTGATTCAAACAGTTTACTCTGCAAAAATGTTATGGAAAAAATACTGAAAAATATTAAACTCTTTAACTTACAAAATGAATATGAAATATTCAGTAAGCTTATAAAAGAGTGCCGACGCTTACGTAAACTAGTAAGACATAGCAAACAACTTTACTATTTATCTTATATTGAACAAATGATTATAGAATAAATTTTCTGTAGAATAAAAGTTAGCATATTTGGTATTAGATAAATTGAAACTTTTTAATTGCAAATATTGCGATTCAACAAAAAAGTATATTTTCCTATAGTTTAAAAATTATTATTTGAAAAATTAAATATAATGGTTTTAAATTATGTATAGTTTAATTTTTTTATGACAAAAGCTTCCATACATCAAACCTTCGTGAGATTGGAGAAAAAAATATTGTTTAACAGCAATTTCATTTCGTCAGATAATTAGTATTTTATTGAAAATATTTTCTTCAGATAATTAATTGAAGATAATTCCACGAGTAAAAACGTTCATTTTAATACATTTCCATGAAATATTAAATCGGAAAGATTTTTCAAAATACAAAATACTTTTGAAATATTGTTTAGTTATTTATGAAGCTTAAAATAAATGATGAAGTGTATTTTGCATTTTAAATTCAGTAAAATCCATTTTGATTTTTGTGAATTATAACATTTAAAATTGTTTTATATTTTTAAATTATAAAAATGCATGTCAAGTTAATGGAAATTGAATTTGCTCATATTGTCGTAACGTAGACTAATGCTTTACAATTTCCTCATTAACAAATGAAATGTTACTATAAAACTAGATTTTCAGATAATAAAGAATAAGTATCTCTTTTAATATTCTTTTTATAAAATTTCTCTGTATTCTAAATTGGAAAAAATAATTGAGATTAAATACACAAACAAGTATGTGTTCTGAGCATTGAATACTTCATTTAAATTCGTTGCATAAAGCAAGATTTATCATGATTAAACTTACTATCAAAACTGATTTTTTTACAAGAAATAAAATAATTATTAATATAGGACGAATAAAATTATCTTTTAATATATAGGTGAAAAAAAAATATGTTTTTTAAAAAAATATAAAAAATGTAGTTTGTTTGATAGAAAAATGCACTAGATTAAATTGTATGGAAGAAAACATTTTTACGCAATAGTTTTCCGTATTTACACATCAAAACATTTTTTAAAATAAAAATAGAGCATGGTATGCAAAAGATGCAAGAATTATCGACCTCATATACGTATTATATCATGACATGTATTTATGAAATTTTTCAAGAGGTAAGGCACACTACTATAAAAATGCTCTGTAGTCATACAAAGCTGTGTGTGTATCTGTTAATTTCATTAGGAATCTATTGTCTCAGAATTCATAATGCCTCACACACATGAAGTATTTATATTATTTGATGTTTAAGTAATGTTTATTTAATTTATAGGCTGATTTTATTATAATGATTATGATTAGTATACTCTTCGAATTCATTACAGTTATTAATTTGATCTCATTTTGAATCTTGATCACACAAAATGGTTTATATATCCTTTACTAATGTCCAAAGAGGGAGATTATTATTTTTTGCAATTTTTGAAATATTATGTTAAGCATTCAGTACCTAAACATAATTTATATTTTCCAAAAATAGTATTTTATTTAAATAAGTTCAGAAATTGCATTATTTTGTTATGTTAAGCGTTTCTTGTTTTAATTTGAATTGATTCATTAAAACATTGAATAAAATCTTTCATTTGAGTTAAGGGTTATGTGTATAAATACTTAAACTTATATCATGCTTTAAGTTATATAGTCCATTTTGACTGTTTAAGGGTTTACGTAAATTTAATTTAAAAGGAAAATGAGTTCACTAGCCTTGCAAATTAAAAGTATTTTCAAGGAAATGTACTATTATTTCCAATGATACAAATGATATGATTTCAATAAAATCAAAATGTGTTTTGTTTATATTTTTATATCATAATTTACGTAAAAGTTATAT
Organism: Latrodectus elegans; assembly: GCA_030067965.1. NCBI lineage: Eukaryota > Metazoa > Arthropoda > Arachnida > Araneae > Theridiidae > Latrodectus > Latrodectus elegans. The sequence continues at coordinate 110,423,892 of CM057813.1, read as the reverse complement.
CATAATTTATTATCATTTACGTAAAAGGTAAAAGGGTCAAGAATTTGATAACATTTTTAAGTGCATTTCACCATATAAATAGTAATCATTTTTTATAATATTGAATATAAAAAGAGCTCTTATTTAAATTTGCGTAAATAAAGTATAAATTTGTTATAAAACAAATAATTGATGATATGCATGATAAAATTACATAATATATAGATAATATGTTTCAATATAATATTATTAAATTGACATAAACTCCATTTAAAGTTGTACTATACAAAAATTGAAATTCATAATACTATTAAAAAGAGCAATTATAATTCATTATTAAAATATATAAATAAAAATACGCATTTTTTAAACCCAGAAATTATATTTTTCAATTAACTTCATAACGATCTCATAAGTAAAGGCAAATTAAATACCCTTCGATATGCATTCCTCAACTTCAAGTGACATAGATGCCTCGCTTAAACTTTATCCGTATTTTGCCACTTGGGAGGACAGAGGAAGCTGTGAATACAAATTCGGACTGATGCAATGAAATAGGAAAATGGTTTGAATTGATTGAAGGAGACAAATTTGTAATTAATTGCCAGTTACAAGTTCTCCACTCCCCTCTTTTCCATTATCCCACCTCAGTCTTTATAACAGAATCCAATAATTAGAAATACTTCAGGGCCCCTGTTGCAAAAGGTCAATAACATCTCTGAATTCCACTAATTAACTGAGATGTACAGTTTCGCTTTTATTTGCCTGAGCTGCCCGTAGTTTAGTTAGTGGTGCGTTTAAAATCTCGTTATTGGGCAATTTAATTGAGGAGTTTTCCTCTCTCTTGACGCAGTGGAGTTTGTTTCTTACTGTGATAGTGTCTTTAGAGGGATTGCTTTAGATAAAGAATCCTGCACTTTTAATCGAAATAGGAATGCTTTTATTTTCTTGATCCTCGATATTTTGTTTTTATTATGTTGAATTGATTATATCCTAAGGTAATTAAAAGGGAATCAAGTATACTTAAGCAGAATTTTAAACTTACTTAAACATAATAATTATTAAATATACTTAATCAGGCCAGCTTCATGAAAATATTTTGAGTATACATAATGATATTGAAGAAATTCTAAGTTTATTTAATACGTTGAATAGAAAGTTTTATTAAGCGAAGTTTTTGAATTTCAAAAAAATTAAAAAATGCATTTATGATAGTTTGTTAGTGAAATTTAATAGTAATTTTATTTAAAAATGTATTGATTCAAATATTAAGAGCAGAACAATTTGTTTTAATAAGAAGAATTTTGTCAAAATGAAACTACTATAAATTAAATGGACTAAATATTCTCAAATTTAAATTTTCTTGCATGATTTTTTGTCTATTGAAATCAATAATTTGAAATTTATATCTAGAGTAGAATTATTTATTAGAACACTTATTTCAAAAATTAAAAAAATTTCATTCATTTCGTAACTTTAAAAAAAAATCTATCATTATTATATTGCAAATAGTTATCACATCAATAATTAATTTTTATAATTATTAGTCGAATTCTGCAGCTATTGATGAAGACAAAAATATCACTAATAATTTGTTTGCTTCTAATTAACACTTACAAAGAATTTAATTATAAAATGCAAATTCATGCATTATATGCGCTCAAATGCGTAATTGTAGGAAGACATCCTTTATCTTAATATAAGCAAGTAAATAAATTTTTTGAAAATAATTGAAAGTAATAATTCTCTTGGAAGTATGTTATATATTTATGTATGTAAATTTATACACCACTTATGAAAAGAACTTTAATTAATGTTTAATAATTTTTAAAGACTAATGTATATCTACAGAAATGGATTTATAAAAATTTTTTAAAGATGTTTTATTATTAATGCATTTATTATTTTGATAAACACTTCAGTAATTTTGTTAGTCTCTTTCCAAATTTTAAAGGGTCTCTTCTTAAAAATTACTGAGAAAATTCAGCTTTTTTAATTAGGAAGTGTTGTATTGAATTATTCGCAAGTCTTTTCATATAATTAAAGAGACATTTTATAATAAATAAAGAAGAATATGCTCATATGCATTTTATAATAAATAAAAAAGAATATCAAGGATATAAAGTGCTTAGCGTATTTTAGGAAATAATATGCTTAGTAATTTGCTGAAACATTTATTTTCAATAATTATTTTCATTTATTAAATTACATTCATTACTTTAAATAAATGACAAAAAATATACGAACAGAAATAAATAGACAAACTTTTATGTGCTACACATTTGGTATAATATTATATAATGGTATGTGGAAATCATAACAATTCTTAACTTATTTTAACACCGATTATTTAAATCGTAGAAATTCTTTTATTAAGTAAAGCAAAAAATCTCTATAAAAATCAAGAATATAAAGTGCTTTCCCTGGAGACAGTTTCTATCATCAATCTCTATAAATGAGTTACAACACCTGTTACTGGGGAGAATCGTTAGATTCATTGCTTCGTTGCGCAGCAGGAAATAGGCAAGTATTTATCTAATCAATTCTAAATGAGTATAAAAACTATTTAGGATCTCGGGATAATTTATTTAGAGACACTCAGTGTACTGTATCAATAAAAGTTTTTTAAATGAGAGCTTGATTTCATTTACTATAGATAAACAGAAGTAAACTTAATGAGAAATAAAATTATTCAAATAAATATTTTAATATTCTATAAACTTCAATACTTAATATGCATACATGGTAAGAGATAATTTCCAGATTTAACACTGATTTTTAATATAAAGAAATCTTTTATGAGTTTATTTTTGCAGTAAAAACTGATAGAATTCAATAATGAGATAGAACCATGTATTTAATCAATTCATATAAAATTACAAAAAAAAAGTTATTATGTTATAGAAAAATATTGACTGACTAATCCATCTGGCGAAAATATAATAATATTTTTTTCTATGAAGTCTACAAAATTAGTGTAAACTGATACCGGAATTAAAGAAAAAGAGTTGACATTTAAAAGCTTAATGTCATAATTATTTATTGTAAATAATATAGAAAAGTCAGTTAGTTTCAAATTTAAAACTTTTTTTAGTTCTATGATGAATCCTAACCTAGAAGTTTTCCTCTAATTTAATAATTCCTCAAGTAAAAGTGTGTGAAACATCAATTATACTTTGAATGGCTTTAGGAAAAAACCCTTATTTAGGGAAAAATGATGATAATTTAAAGTCAAATTAGTAAGTATAAACCAAACATTCCTTAAATATATTTTAATTTATGAGATATAACTAAATTTGTTTCCAAATTCTTATTATTTCTAGAATTAGGATAAAAATATTTTCAAAAATTTTGATTCATTAATCACATCATTATGTTCGAAATCATTATATTAGATTATATTGAGTATTTATGTTTCAACTACTATCCATTATAAGAAAATAATAAATATCGTAGAAATCGAAAGACTGACATTATACACATAAGTAAATAATTATATGTATATTTTATTTCTTTAAAAAGAAGCATTGTATTACTTTCACATTCCTAACAGAAATATTAGATAGTTTATTGGTACTATTTATATAGAATCATTTATTTTCAATACAAAACTTTCATATTGCAATATATTTAGTATGCATAACACTTTGCATGTTTGTGGAAAGTAAGTCAGTTCATAATAAAAAACACCAAGTTTATTTTCGACAGTATAAAGAGAGACATAATGTTAAATTAAGATAAAAACTCCTTATCATTCAAAAATGTGTTTCTAAAATATTTTTTAACAATAAGTGAATTTTCTCATGTCTAAAATTATTTACTTTCCTAATCATGTGATCCAAAATAAATTTAATTTCATAAATCCTTAATTCCTATAAAGAGTGTAAGATATTCAAAAGTGAGTCTTTGTAACAAACTATAAAAATAATTAATAAATATTTGCATTTGTTACTCGTACATATCTAAGGCTACTTGAAATTTATTTTATTATCAAAAAAAACAAAGCCATTAAGTAAAATCACTATAAAATGGCTGGATAATTAAACTACTATTATTTGTTTCATAGAACAAAAAATAAAGATTAGGAAATTCTAACATTTTTATGAAGGCCATGAAATAAAAGAGACAAATTTTTATAGATTATATAAAGTGCTCTCAATGGTCCAACTCAATGATCAATTAAGTTAAATAACTAATAAACTAATTAATGTATATAAAAATTTGGAACTGATATTATAGATTTATCTAGGTAAGAAAGAAAAGGTAAAGTTCATTTTAATTTTCATGTATAGAAACAAAACAATTGAGTTCTTAAGAATAATGATGAAATTAATAAGTGTATCTTCAAACGAGTATTATTCTCTCGGTATTTATAAAATAAATAATCCAGTTAACACTGTTCAAAAAATTTAAAATATCTTCCAATCGTCACCTTTTTAAATTTAAAAAATAAACTTTTCATTATAAGATTATAATAAGCATCATGTTAGGTATATATTACATTCTTAAGTTGTAATAATAAGTATGATTTTAATTAAAATTCGGTATCTAAATAAGAAAACTACAAGGTAATACAAAGAGAAAATGGTAAAGTATATTAATCAAAATGAGAAGAAAAATGTGCAACTACATTGTTTTTAGATGAGATTCATAAAGGGAAAATTTGTTAGCAATAGATACTATTCATTAGGAATTTATAATGATTATACTACTCTGTTGGTCCATGTTAAGATTCTACAGATGCACACCGATTATAAAATATTCAAAATATTCTAGATCAGACTAGAATTTCATATTTAAATATTTATTGTTCTGCGATGATATCTTCTGACTGTTATGGAAAACTGAAACTGAACTGTTATAGAAAAATTATATAAATCAGAACAGCAGCAGGGTTAATTTTTAGTAGTATTTTTCTAGTTAAAAATAGTTTTATCGTAATTTGTTACCACGTAAACTGCTACAATTAGTACTTTTAGGGCACAGAAAGTTCAAATGTATTTGTTAGGGTGTTCCTATATCTGACTTTACGACAAATTTATGTATCTTAAATTTGATGTTTTAATATGTAAATAGGTTTGCCACATGAAACTAGTAAAATAAATTTGTCGTTAACTGTATACATGATGCTTACAGAAAATATTCTCTTAAAAATCTGCAAAAAATATAGGACAAAAATCAGTGTTGGTATTTTTAAAAATCAAAAGAAGGTATTATTTTATAAATTATTATACGATTTCTTTAAAATAATCATAAGGGAATAACTTTTAAAGGCGTTAAAGGAATTTGAATGATAAATATCATTTCATATCACAATTACAAATTAAAGTTTTATTTTTATGACATAATGCCAGTTATTAATATTAATTTTCTTATGATTTAAAGTAACCCAATATTCCCTGAACAGAGTTTCAAATAAAAATGCAAAACGATTTTGCGTTACACGTTTAATATTTTACTTTTTACACAAGAATCCTAATAACTTCAATTTAAGAAAAAATACTTTTTTTTTCAAACTATGGCAGGACGCTACAAGTATATAGGAGAGAAAAATATTTATTTTTAATGCTTCTTTAATGAAAATTCATTCCTGTGCATTCTAATTATACCAACTGGGATTTATCCAATTGCAGTTTATCATTCTCAGAGGTATTTATATAACAATCGCAATGCATTAAATGAGAAAATAGTTCTTTATTTTTTAAAAAAACTGTAAAGATAAGTCAAGTTGAATGTCTTAGAATATATTAGGATGGCAAAACAACGTATAAAGAAAACCAATGGGGGTTCATTGCAATAAATTTCAATTGAGCATCTTCTGTTCCCTTTTCTGGGGCAGTTGAAATTAATTGTTATTTCTTAGGCGTCACTGGCAAGAAATTGAATTATTTTTTACTGGTAAATTTTCTCATGCCATATTCAAAATTAAAAAGTGTTTGCTTATCCACATTTCAAGAAAATTATGAAAGGAAACAATAAATGCTAACAGATGTCTGATAAAACTCACAAGTTTGGATTATTTTAAATGTGTTTTATAAAGTTTTGCTTAAGGAAATATCGTAACGAGTCTGGCGAGTTTTGTTTGATCATGACGCATAGTTATACTCTTCGCTCTAGTTATAATAATAATAGTTATAATAACTCAAAAACCAAGCTTTTTAAGTTTTTAATGTTTGTAGTTCTTCCACTAAAAAAAGCATTGTAATGTTCCACTATAATAAGCTTGTTTGTTTCTTGTTTTTTTTATATGTAAATTAATTTACGTATAATTTTATAATTTGTTTTTAGCCATAGTAACTTAATTGGATTTAATTTTATAATTATTACTAAGGGATTATTT